>JAHWFO010038551.1:1926480-1955632 GCA_023313115.1 Rhysida immarginata | reverse complement strand
CATGGTGAACATGATTGCCGACGGCCCCTTCGCCGTTGGCATGTTTATGAAGGAGGTATATTCGGCGACGAATATCCCTCCTGTTCTCCCGTCTGGAGATCCCGCTGTTTTGGTCCTGCAGAGGCTTTCCCCGACTGAGTCGAGGATGCTCTGCAGGCAGCGTAATGTGGCAGACCGAATCGTGTCTGCTGGTTCTATCAAGGTTGGACAGACCACCGTCCACCTTAGTTATGCTGAACCCGGATATTTACCAGTCTGCGTCCGGGGAGCATCGCCGCTGATGACTGAGAAATATCTCAGGGGCTTCATGTCAGACTATGGTGTGGTGCATAGGATTTCGTATCCTCAGCACCCAGATTCACCGCTTCAAAGAACCGGAGACATCATAGTCTACATGGACTTGAACAGAGACATTCCAAAGGATGTTGTAATGCGCGGAGATAAAGTCTCCGTGTCTTACAAAGGTCAAAGGCAGTGCTGCTGGTACTGCAAGAAAACAGCTCACGTCAGGAAAGACTGTCCTCTCCTGGTGAAATGTTCCTACTGCAACAAAGTAGTGAACAAATTTCACCAGTGCCCGGAGAGGACGCTTGCATCGCCAGCAGCTCCATCTTCGCCTGAAGGAGTGTCTCCCCAGCAACCATCGATGATGACATCACCGGCCAAGTCAACAGAGCCGAGCAGAGCCACGTCGCCTTCGCGCCCACCTCGAAGGCAGCGTACGACGCCATCTCCGCCGCCTATGGAGTCCAGGAAGGAGATGCCACCGCCTCCAGCGCCTCTAGCTGATAAACCTAGGGAGGAGATTCTACACACTCCTCCCCCATCAGAGATCCTAGACGGCGCCCCCTTCCCTGAGCCATCAAGCGACATCTCGATGGTCGAGGAGGTGAGCTCTGCAGAAGATGATGTGGACGTATCGGCGTTATCCGAATCGATCTTCCCAGAGGAGGATTTTCCATCTCTTCCTCCGCCGGCGAAGACATCGGCATCGCAGCCTCTTCGGATTGCGTGTGCGCCCACATCAGCTTCAGTGTCATCATCTGCTGGGAATTTGAAATCATCAGCGTCAGCACAGCGGGATGTGCCTGCGACGTCATCCAAATCTCGCAGGCACAAGACCAGACGGCATCACAGCAGAAGGGACGGCGTTGCTGCTTCTTCTTCTACCGACCGAGACAGCTGCGGGGACCATCATCGCAGCAATTCGTCTTCGTCCTCCTTTCGATCACCGAGGCGGAAGTCGAAGGAGCCTCCACCATCATCAGTGAAGCTCCAGTCTCCTTCGAAGAAGTGTCAAGAACCAGCAACGTGATTCCACAATGAAGGTCATCTCACTGAACGTGCGTTCCCTGGGTTCGTCTTTTAAGCAATCGGTTTTGTCGACGTTTATTGCCCTGTACAGGCCGGACATACTTGTGCTTCAGGAAGTGAAACTTGATCCTGCACAAGTATGGTACGATCTTCCCGGCCTTCGCAGACAATTCCCTCGTGGACAGTTTTACATTAACTCTTCGTTACCGTTTGGGCAAGGGGTTGCAACTATCATTCTCAACCCCTCCATTCAGGTGTCGAATTATTTGTGCGACAGCGAGTGCAGGGTAATATCTTTGGACATTACATCTTCTAAATTTCAATTCCGATTGCTTAACGTGTATGCTCCGTGCAAGAGTGCAGAGAAACGTGACTTTTTCAATGACTTACAAGACTATCTGTGTACATCATTTCCTGTAGTGATTGCTGGTGATTTTAACTGTCATCCAGACGCCAACAACATCTTTTCGTCTGGACATGTGCATCGTCTGTGCCAGCAAAACGCATTGTTTGATCTATGGCCAGTGAATTCTCGTGGTGATCTCAGTGGGTTCACATTTCATCAAGGTCCCACTGTGGCATCACGACTTGATCTTTTTTTGGTCGACAATGTGTTTGCTGGTGCAGCTGGAACAATGGAGGTCATTCCTTGTGCCTTTTCCGACCATAGTGCCATCTTGTGGTCGTGGGATCCTCCATTTGTTTCTCCGGCAATCGCTGCAGATCGAATCACCAACAAGAACTGGTTTCTAAACGTTTCTCTGCTCGACAACGAAGAGTACCGGGGAATGTTCGTTCAGTTTGTGGAAAAACATCTCCACAATGTGCCTCCTACGCTTGACTCGTGGTTGAACTTTAAAACCAAGTTAAAGAAATTTTTTCGGAAGATTGGATTGGATGCAGCCAGACGCCGTCATCGTTACCTCCTCATGCTGCAAGAAATCTTACGACTCCTCCGCTGTTCCACCCCTAAGGAGGAGTTCCAGGCTGAAATTCAACAGGTGAAGAGCGAAATAAACGCTCTAATGATCCGGAAAGCTGCCGGCGCAGCTCTCAGGGCCAAGCTTACCTGGGCTGCTGACGTCCGGCACATGTCATCGGCAGCCTTCGCTGAGGAGAGGCGTCGGGCTAACAATAAACATTGTCATCGATTATTGGTGGAAGGTGAGGAAGTGGAATCTGATGCCGACATCTTATCAGCCTTCCACTCTCACTTTTCATCATTTTTTAGCCATCCAATCATTCCGTCTGACACCACGAAGAAGTGGATTGAGGCATTGAGACCTTTTTCTGTGGAATCTGATTCGTTTATAACACGTCCCTTCACCGAAGATGAAGTCAAGAAGTTTCTCTCGGCAGGCGGCCGTCATCAGTCCAGCCCGGGCTTAGACGGCATTCCTTACACCTTCTTCAATTCGTCGTGGAAACTTCTTGGACCTTTCCTGGTGCGAGTCTTCAATTCAATCCTTCAAGACCCGTCTTCCATCACACCGGAATTTACTGTAGGGAAGATCATCTTACTCCCTAAAAGCCCGGATCCAAAACTCGTGACCCAGTGGAGACCGATTACACTGCTCAATACGGACTACAAAATCTTCACTGGGGTGTTTCAACAACGGCTTAAGCTCATCGCCGACGAGTTTTTTGATCCGGGCCAATCCTGCTCAATTCCAACGCGCAGGATGACTGACAATCTTATCACTATTCGGTGTGTTATGGAAGAAGCGCAAGCTCGTCAACAAACTCTTGCGGTGTTAAGTCTCGACCAGGAAAAGGCGTTCGACAAGGTGAATCACGAATTTTTATTCCAAGTGTTTCACCAACTTCATCTTCGGACTTTTGCTGTGATAATATCTTCACTGTATGCATCGGCCACATCATGTGTGGCGGTTAATGGCTCCACTTCATCTACCTTCGATCTCTTAAAAGGTGTCAGGCAGGGGTGTCCTTTATCGCCCCTCCTGTACATCTTCTATTTGGAGCCATTACTCCAGTTCTTGAACCGCCACCCGGAGGTTCGGGGATATGAGTTACCAGCTGCGTCTATTAACATCAGGACATTAGCTTACGCCGACGATGTTGTGTTGTTTGCGTCTGACTCATATTCCCTAAGCGTTTACAAAGAAACCTTCGATCTCTTCAGTACTTCGACGGGGAGTACCATCAACCTCGTCAAGTCGAAGGGAATTGCTATTGGGAAATGGACCATCGACAAGCTCAAGTCATTCCCAATAACATGGTGTGGTCAGATCACAGTGCTCGGCTTCATATTTTCATTTCTACCGGACATGGACTCTCTTCATTGGCAGCAAGTGGTGGATAAGTGTATCGCCCGCCTTGACAAGAATTTTTGCTTTTCTACGTCAATGCTTGTCAAGGTGCGGTTTGTGCAGACTTACATCTTATCTGTGTTATCATCTAAGTGCCTATTCACTTTGCCACCAGCAAATATGCTCCACAAAGTTCGCAGTGCCATCGTTAATTGTGTGTGGGGGAGGTTTGCTCAGCGTCATCCTGTTCGGGCAGGGTTTCTTTTCACTCCCTTTGAAAGGGGAGGGTTAGGCCTGCCCGAGATCCGGCGATACCTCATTGCAGCAAGACTTGCTGCAATGATTCGTGTGTTTCTCTTCCCCCCACCCTTGTGGGCGAACTTTGTGTTTATCTATCTACGAGTGTTCTTCAAAGTGAATAGGATACCGTTACCGCCCTTGCTGCCAATAACTATTAATGTGCGTCACCCATTGATATATCATCTTTTTCAAGGGGACCTTGTGACTTTTCTACCGGCGTTGCGACAGATGGACCTCCAAGAGTGGGGTCATCTACGTCTATCTTGGTTCTATCAGCAGTCTGACCAGGGCGAGACTACCGACATCTTTCGTCTCTGTCCAAACTATCCGTGGTCAGCCATTTTTAAGGCACTAAAATCCGTTGCCTTTGACGGAACCGTTTTCTCCAATCAATGGCGGTTGCTGCACCACGGATTTTACTCCCTCCAACGTCTTCATCTATGGAGGGTGGTCAGATCTGCTGGTTGTTCACATTGTGGCGTCGTTGAAACTATTCCGCATATATTCTTCGAGTGCTCGTTCGCCCAATCCATCTGGAATCGTTTATGCCAGCATTATAGATTACCCAAGTTTTCCTACTCGTTTGTACGATTCCTGATGGATGATTCCACCGGTGATTCTTTGGACTTGGATCTAGCGATACCAATTATGTTTTTTAACAAAGAACTCTGGTCAGCAAGAATGGACAGATCGAGGGGGGCCTTTTCCACACCGTCATCTACGTGGAAAAAAGGCGCTTTACATCTGTGGTCCTTCCTCGTCTTAGAATGGTATCGACTAGGTCCTTTAGTTTTTAAAAGGCGTTTTACGTCATCCAAACGCCTTTGTGAGGTCATCGGAGGGGACCATATTAATAATAATTATGCC
This sequence comes from Rhysida immarginata, assembly GCA_023313115.1. Classification (NCBI taxonomy): domain Eukaryota; kingdom Metazoa; phylum Arthropoda; class Chilopoda; order Scolopendromorpha; family Scolopendridae; genus Rhysida; species Rhysida immarginata. The sequence continues at coordinate 1,950,881 of JAHWFO010038551.1, read as the reverse complement.
CATCTTTATACGTTCCCTCTAGACTTCTGATGACCCGCCGGTGGAATAACGAGCCTCGAAACTGAGGCGTTTATTAAAGCGTCGAAGCCTGTGATAGGCTTCACGAATACAACGCTTTACGCATGTGCGCCTGAGCACCCTGCTTTATCATCATTTTAAGGGTGCTCGCTGGAGCAAGTGTCATCTGCTCCAGCTCCAACAGCCCCCCAGGGGACCTCTTGGATGAAAGAGAGTCGGAAAGAGAGACCAAGGAGACCGAAGGAATCCTCATGGAGGAAGGAAGGCGAGCCACATCGAGCTACCGGAGCCGAACCAAGTAAACGGATCTCGAATCAGCCGTTTACCAATAAGGGACGTCAATCTGCAAAAGGGAGTAGGAAAACTCAACCCCGTCGAAGCAGGAGCCCCGGCCGTACCCAGAGCTTGAGCCGAACAGCCGCCACGTTTACCGGAAACATTGAGTTCTCTCGGAAGGAACCGATCGACAAGGCAGGTCGTATAAATTCGAAATTCAAATTCCCTAATTATTGTTTATCTATCGAGGAAGAAGCTGATAGCGTAGCTGCCGAAACCGTGAAGGCAGGAAGCCCGAATACAAGTGGACGAGAGCATTTTCGCCCAGCGAACATTCGCAAGGAAGAAACGTGCGGGACGCCCAATGGCACGGAATCCACGTCCAAGGATAATCATCTAGTTCACAACCGCAAAGCGATAGGTCCACGCTTGCTAGAGAAGAGGAACGAAACCTACAGTGACTCGACCGTAGCCCGTTCGGAAGACATAGGCCCCGCAGGTGCGCTCCGCGTTGAGATCTCGCGCTGCGAGTTGCGCTTTGCTAAGCCGCGACCGTGGGCAGGTAATCAGATAACTTTTGGGACTCTTAGTCGTAGAATTTATTTTCCTTGGATACAATTAATGATTGAATAACTCTCACCTCTCTACTTCTCTCTTATCGTTTGACTATTGTTTAGTTCGATTTCTTTGTTGGGATTAATCTTCTAGTTATCTGCAGAATAGTCAAACACTTAATCATTAAGTTGTATTTAGTTGCTCATATTAATCTCAGTTGTTCGATTCATTTTGTGCAGACGAACTCGACGTGAACGAACGGACAGACACGGCGAAGGCTATTTCCGAAATTGCCCACGTTCAACCGAACGACACGACTGAGCTAGGAGCAACCTCTACTTACTGGACTCAATTTACAAGTTGGACGTCAGGACTTATTTACAATAGATGCCAGCGAAGAACTTATGCCCAAGTTCTGAAATCTTTCGTCCCGAAGATTGAAGCATCATAAATTTTTGTATTATCTAATTTGTATCTACAAAATTTAACTCTATTTTGATTAAACGTAGCATTATACCTACTATTTCGTCTCCTCCCTTCTCTTTCACATTACTCTGCATTATCACAAATCTAACTAAGTTAAAGTCGTGAAACTGGGTTCTAATAAAAATATTTTTATATCTAAATATCAATTCATTTGTTTTTTCCAATATATCTTTACCCTTTTAATTCATCTTTACACAAATGTAAATAGTACAGTGGAAATATTGGCAATTTCATTTATTTTATTTTCACGTCATTCCGGTAATTCTTTGGTCATTTTATATCGTTATTGTCTTTTATGTTTACATTGTTTTCATTTCATTTTAAATAAAATAACTGATTACAACATTATTTTAAAAGGTACACACTTGAAAATTTATATTTTGCAATAGCGTATCTAGGAAATACACGCGACCTTTCGCGTTCGTTTAGAGGGCGCGCCCGCTGGAAGGTTAACAAAGCAAGTGCGCTTGCGCAAAGCAATCATGTGATCTAGAAAGATTTGAGACGCATTTACAAGTGCGTCAAGAAGTAGAAAGCCTATCTACTTCACTTTTCTGCGTCCAGACGCATGAACTCCAGACGCACATCAACCAAGATTCGGAGACGCAGATTCTGTTTCCATGATACGTCTAGACGCACCAATTTATGCGTCTAGACGCAGAGACGCAGTTAAAAACGCATGTATGGAAACTAAGCTTTAGACTGAGGTTCTGCTCCTTTCAAGACAGCCTGCTCAGCGCGTTCTCCATGTTAGGGGAGCCCTATTGAGAGAGGTGAAGAAGTTCATGTATCTCGAGACTGCATTCACGAGTGATGGGCGACAGGACAGAGAAATAGATGCTCGGATCGGTGCAGCAAGCTGTGAACTGTGGCGATCCTTGGTAACGAAACGTGAGTTTGGAAACAAAGCCAAGCTCTCTGCTTTCAAATCTATCATTATTCCCATTCTCACCTAAGAATCATGAGTCTTGGATAATGACCGAACGAGTGATTACCCAGCAGCCGAAATGAGATTCCTGAAAGTTGTGGCAGGTGTTACCCTACTAGATAGAGGGAGTTAAGGTATGATTTTTATTAAGAAGAATTATTGTGTTATTCATAGTTATTATTTGATAATAATTTTATCTATTATTTGTTTCTTTTCTGTCTTATATAGAATGAACAGCAGCACAATTATGGAGTCTTTAGGTGTTGAGCCGGTACTTCTCGCGTTGGGAATCTCAGTTGCGTTGGTAAGGGCACGTGATACAGATGCCGCAAACTGGTCTTCCTAAGCAATTGATATTTTCCAAGCCAGTGGATAAGAGACCAAGGGGTCGGCCTAGAATCAGATGGCTAGACTACCTGGAGAATCTGAGTTCGAGTGGCTTGGGTATTACCATCGAGGACATGGGCCTGATAGCGTAAGATCGCGAGCGCTTGAATTCCTCCCTACAGCCACTGGGGGGGGGGGCCCCGCGAACCAAACGGGTTTGAAAAGTAATTAAGTAAGTAAGTATTGCCTTGATTGGTTGCACATTCAAGTAGAGAAATACCGTATAAACTTCTAAAGAAATATAGGAAAGTAATTCTCTTAACGTTGAAGCATTTAATACTCATTGGCAATGCTTTTAATTCCTTAACTTCAACAAAAAATCAATAAACAAATAAAAATAGGTATATAAATATATTTTGGGCTTAAATGTTTAAGCCTAAATTTTGTATATTTACATGATAAGAATAATCAGTTATTGAATATTTTTATATCTATTTTTATTTGTTTATTGGTTTTTTTGTTGAAGTTAAGGAATTAAAAGTATTATCAATAAGTATAGGAAAGTAGGAGCACTGACTGAGTTCAAGGAAATCGGCCCCCTAAAAGTGCAGTAAAATAGTTTATATAAAGTGGACGATAGGGGTAAAATGGGCTTTTAAAGATTGGGAATAAATGTAAGCAAAAGGAAAAGGTAAACATTTGGGTTAAAATATCCCTTGCTTTTTATCCTCTATCTATTCTACCCCCTTTTCTTCGGCACTTTCTAACTCCCGTTTTTGGTAAGAAAATTACTTTTCTCAAAAAACAACATTCTGCATTTAGATAATCTCAAAGAACTGGATTCTGTCGTGTCTCGTCATTTCCGATCAAATGGCATATCACATGCTTTATGCTGTCATTTGAAAAAATGTTAATCATTTCTAAAGATCATGTGATTGCTATATTATATTCGGATCGATACTGCTGGGATTATCCAGCCCAAACTTCATAGTAATGTAGATCTACGTAGTATGAAGCGAAATCTGCATACAAAATTCCACCCCTTAAAGTGATAGCTTTTTAGTAAGGCTGTTTGTTAATATCTTTGAAAATCTCGCACACATGTACAGGGTTAGGTTTTTAAAAGTGGCTCTGCGCAGTAAGTTTTCAAATGACTTGTCATTCATGTGATATTGCGCAGTTGAGAGAGTGATATTGGTGTGCATGGTAGTCGTTTGTGCGAAGTAGCGAAAATGGTGTTATCTCTGCAACAGCGCATTTCTGTGGTAGAGCACTATGCACGGCATGGGTCAAGGAAACAGTGTGCTGATGAGTTTAATATTAAGTTTTAAGTTGGTGCTGTGCCTGCAAAACCCCCTGCTAAGAGTGTAATGCAAAATTTAATTGCGAAATGGCATGCAACGGGATCAGTACTGAATGCAAAGAAAGTGTGCAAAAGGACGGTCCGTACGACAGCAACCATTACTGCTGCTGAAGACCACATGCTACGCAGTCCCAAAACGTCATCACGGCGGCTGTCTCAGCAACTGGTTTTGTCTCAGTCAAGTGCAATGAAGATCATGAAACGGGATTTACACTTACACCCCTTCAAAATAACCACTGTGCATCTGTTGCATGATGTGGACAAGCCGGCCAGGATTCAGTTTTGTGAATGATTCCTGAGCACCATTGCTCCGGAGGTGCAGGAGGATGGTTGTGTTCATCTCAAATGATACGTGGTTACGTCAACTCACAGAACATGCGCCACTGGTCTTCCATCAATCCGCATATGTTCATGCAGTCTCCACTGCATCCAAAAAAAGTTGGAGTGTGGTGTGCTGTCTCCGCGTGCCGCATCATCCCTGTGTTCTTCAATGAAACTGTGAATATTGACCGTTATGTGCACAACATCTTCAACGTGTTTGCCGCACAACTTACTTGCCCGTGTCCAGGAAGTGTTCCCACCCGAACATGTGATCAGTCGAGGAACAGAACAGTCTGGCCATCACGGTCGCCAAACCTATCGATCTGCGATTTCTTTCTCTGGGGTGCAATGAAAGGTGTGGTCTAGTAGTAATAAGCTAAGAAAAATATTAGGCCTAACAAATCGTTAAAACTTCTTTGAGGTATTACTTGCTATATTTTAGCATTGAAAAGTTCCATTGGTAATATAATGTTATAATTAGCACACATGGCACTGAACCACTTTCGACAATCAGTAATTACTCTTTAAATTCATTCATGACACGACCTTAGGAGTTGTCTAATACATTACGCGCCATATCTTAGCAATGAAAATTTTTAATGGTACCGAAAAGGTACTATTAGAACGTGTACTAATAAACCAATTTCCATGATCATTAATTACTCGTTATATTCATTCATAACACGACCTCAGAATTTGTCTGATATATTACATGCCGTCACATTGGTACCATTACAATACGTATCATTGAACAAATTTTGACTAGCATTAATTTTACGTCATATTAATTCATGACAAGTCATTCCAAGCTGTTTGATATGTTACATGGCATATGTTTATTAAATACTGAAAGGTGCTTTATGCTATGAGTGTGGGGAAACGTGTCTGTCTGTCTGTCCGTCCGCCTGTCTGTAACTCTAACTCCTCCTCTGTAACTATGAAAGATTTTCAAAATCTGTTTTCGTCAGTCGATGAATATGGTTCATGGCACGAACCAGTTACAAATATAATCTAAATCGGTTCAATAGCACGTGCACAAATGGTACCTTCATGACCCCACCTAGCAATTTTCAATGGAGAAATATATTAAGTAATATATCAAACAAATCGTAATGACCAGATAGAAGCGGTTATTCAGTACTACTTTCGTCAGTCGATGAATATGGTACATGGCACGACCCGATCACAAATACTATCTAAATCGGTTCAGTAGTACGTGCACAAATGGTACCTTCACGACCCCACCTAGCAATTTTCAACGGAGAGATATATTAAGTAATATATCAAACAAATCGTAATAACGAGATAGAAGCGGATATAAATTACTATTTTCGCCAATTAATAAATATGGTTCCGAAAATGAACCAATGGCACGTGCTCTAATGGTACCTTTATGACACCCTCAAATGTTTTCAATGATAAGATATGGCATGTAATATATCAAACAAATTGGGATGATATGTCATAAATGAATATAACGTAAAATTAATGATAGTCGAAATTGGTTTCAAGGAACCTGGTTTAGAAGAACCATTATGGTTCATTGGACTTTCAATGCTAAATATGGGATGTAATATATCAAACGACTTAGAATGACGTATCATGAATGAAAATAACGTAAAATTAATAATAGTCGAGATTGGTTTCAAGTAACCTGGTTTAGTGGAACCATTATGGCTCATTGGAACTTTCAATGCTAAAATATTGCATGTAGTATATCAAACGACTTGGAATGACGTGTCATGAATGAATATAACTTAAAATTAATGGTAATCCAAATTGGTCCATAGGTTCGTGGTTTAATGGTATCATTATGATCCGTTAGAAACTTACAATGTTACATAAGGCGGTTTAAAATATGGTTCCGCGAATGGTTTAGCTTGACCTTTCGGTACTTGGTTATGTCATTCCTTAATGGTTTATTTATTTATTTATTTATTTATTTATTTATTTTACAATTAAGAAGTTACCATACATATTGGTATTATTAGGACACGAATCACTGAACCATTTCGACCATCTTCGAGCTTATTAATTATTCGATATATTTACTCATGACACCTTGTTGCAAGTTCTTTGATTTACAGTGGTGGAAAAAAAGTTTGAGACCACCATATTTCAAAAATTGGCTAACTGAATGACAAAATTTTTGATGGATTATAGTGATACAAATGTTTATTGTTACATTCAACTTGATCTAGTTCCAAAAAAAAACTAAAAATAATTGCAAAATAAAGTAAACGATACATTTTGCTGCATGAAGATCAGAAAAATAGTTTTAGACCAGGATGGATTTCCCTTGAGATTCATTAAAACTTAGTAGATCAGTATTTTGTTGGATGTCCTCTCACTTCAATAACATCAATGAGTCTCTTCGGCATGGATTTCACAAGAGCTTGAGAATATTGTAGAATTATTTGGCTCTACGCGGTCTGTATAGCTTTTTTTCAGAACGGAGACGCTGTTATATTATTTTCCATGAGCATAAACAATTGAACCAGATAACCCTACAAATTTTCAATCGGGATAAGTTCGGGAAGCAGGCCAATTTATTGATGTGATAATTTGTGATTTTAACCATTCCAAAGTTGACGCTGCTTAGTGTATCGACGAATTGTCTTGCTGAAAAATGAATTCTGGATAATTTAATTGATCTCTACGAGGAAGGAAGAAGTCGCCCAAGATGGCCTGATAGTCGGTTTCCTTCGATTGTGGAGAAACGAATGCTAGATGGAACTTCTTTCGCTCGGTGAAAGCAGTCCATATCATGACCGATCCTCCGCCCTGCACACGCCGTCAAAGATATGCTGGTTCATGACGCAAATCATACCCGTTTTACTGAAGACCGTCTGGGCCGTAGTATTGAACACCGTCTAGGACTAAATTAAACTTTTTTCATTACTAAAATCGACATGCTTCAAAGTTGACTATCGTTGATGTATCGCTTTGCAAAGTTCAGTCTGGCTTTTTTATGCTGGGAGGACAACTTTTGGTTTGGACCTCATCTGTATGTACGCATAATGCTGCGATGCTAATAACCCATTTCGGACTGTTCCTGGATGAACCGGCAGCTGCAGTGATTTTGTAATTGAACTGGATGAGGCACCAGTAGCACTGGCCAATTTAAGGATCTTGTCTTTCAGCTTCTGTTGGTTAGCAAGATAACTGTGAACTGCATTTTTTGATTTACTAATAACAGCGTCAATTACAAATTCTGACTTTCCACATTTTCGATATACATCAATTTGACCCTTTTGACGATATGTTTGTTGTTTTCCAGAACCCATTGTAGACAAATGCACTTTTGTTTATGTCTTTAAATAGTCTGTGTAATATGACATTCATTGAAGCAGTTGGTATTCATTTGCATGGACTTCTCCATCCTGGTCTCAAAAATTTTTCCGATAGCAAAATGTATCGTTCGATTCATTTTTACACACTTTATTCTACTTGCTTTGTCTGTCTGTTTGTTTGGGTGGAATTTTGTAATCGATATTAAAGTTACTTCCTGTTAACCGATTGACTTGAAATTTTGCACACTTATTTACTCCTGATGACAACACATGAATCAATTAAAAAATCCACTAAATAATTGATCAATTAGTGGCAATTAATTAATTTAATTTTTATATGAAGAATATCGTTCAAGACTTTACCAATAGATGGCGTTAAAGTGTATTTTTTTAAAAAAAATATCCTTATTTTATTCAATTTTTATTTGTTTATTTTATTCAATTTTTATTTGTTTATTTTATTCAATTTAATTTGCTTATTTTCTGAATTGAGGTGGTCTTAAACTTTTTTTTCATCACTGTATTACCTGCCATATTTTAGCTTTGAAAATTTCCATTGATAGTATGGCATTAGAACACTTGCCACTGAACCAATTTCGACCATTTGCGTAGTTATTGATTAGTCGTTATCTTTATTCAAGATAGTTGCGCGTTGTTGTTTAATGTATTACACGTCAGATCTTAGCATTGAAAACTTCTAAGGGGATATCATAATGGTAATATTAGAACCCGTGTCATTGAACCAATTTCGGCAATCTTCAAACTATATTTATCGATTGGCGAAAACCGTACTTAATAACGTTCATAGCTCATCGTTACCAGTTGTTTAATATATTATCATATTTAGCATTGAAAATTTCATGGGGGGTATCATAATTGTGCCATTGTACTGATTTCCTTATTTCGACCATTTTCGAACTCTTTCGTGCGATGAACTTCATTTATCTACGCTTCGAGAAGATCGATTTACAGACAGACTCCCCCCCCCCCCCCACCAGTAATAGTATAAAGCACCTTTCGGTACGTAATAATGGTATTTCAAAAATGAGTGCTCTGAATATATTTGGGTTTTTTATTAAAGGATACCATAGACCCTCTAATACCGTTTTTTTGGACTCCGTGGATCCGCGGACCACCAAAGTGGGAACTCCCGGGTCCGTATTTCACCAATTGGTCTAGACGATTAAGGGTGTTAATCATTGCTTAATATGGCGGTTCAGTGCATAATAGTATTGAAAATCTTGATTTAAAAAAAATAGGTATAGACTTATTTTTTTTTATTTTAATGAAAATTAATGAAAATTTCCTTATACTGCCTAAAATGCTTTATGAGTTGCTTTTTTGGCGCTGCTTTTTCGGAGAAGATAAATTAATTTAGATGAGAACGTCGAGTCTTACAACGCAATGCTAGTGGTTGATAAATACGTTGAAAACATTCCTACACCACGTATATATGAATATACACCGTCGGAAAAAGGAAAACTTCAGTGTTGCTATGTTTTTGTCGTTCACTTTGTTGATATCTATAAAAATGCTACTGTGAATGTCCATTAAAATCGTCTTTCACTTTGAGGAATCTATTTTAATCTATTTAAACGACTGATGGGCCGTTTTGGAATTTTAAAATATGTTGCGTTTTATGCTTTCATAGATAACCTTGAGTATGTAACATGACCATTCGTATTTCCCTGATTACTATGCAATGATACTTTCCTGTAGCTTTTGGCTAATAAATAGCGACTAATACAAATCAATTTCTCCACCGAATTTTCTAAATAAAGATTATGACTATGTCAGAATTGGATTTGTATGACCCATAATCGCGTGAAGTAATAAATTTAAATTAGAGTTGTTTTTTTTTCTTTCAGTTGAAAATATTTTTAAGTAGTACTTGAATGAACATGGAATATTAATACATAACTTCCTTTTTCTTATTTTTGGAATAGTTATAAAATGACTTTTACGGCAATCTGAGCATGGTCAAGGTCTACCTAGAGAAACCATTGGAAAGCGTGTTTCATTCTACTTTTTCCCAGCTTAATTTATTATCCGCAATATAATAAAACTTAAAAGCACAAAATAATGGAATGCAGTGTTTTATTTTACACTAATGAGCTCCGAATTAAATGCGATCTGGTCCATTTCTGAAATAGGCAAAGCATTTTATTACATTGTGAAATTAAAAACTTGCATGCGTGCGACAAAAATTAGAAGCTAATACATTATTTAATGAAAACGCATTTAATTTTGTCTGCTGGAATAGAATTGTATAATATTCCTTTTGGAATGATATTTAGTTATCGTAAAGAAGTGTTTGTTGATTTACTTTGGTTATAGCCAGATTGCAATTGAGAAATACCTTATAAAACCTAATCTTACTAATAAGCAATTTAAAATTTCTATTGAACTAAAGAAAATTGTCATATATTTGATTCTCCAGTAGTTTAAAATTTTGTAAATAATAAAAAGAATCAAGTTCTGCGTTCTAAGAATTTAAAATATTTAATTGAGATGCATGTAGTGAATCCACAGTATGTCATAATTTTAGTAGCTGGGCGTAGCCAGTAAATTGCCAATTTTTTTTCTCAACGAAAGATAGCTGCGTTTGGAATAATTGTACAACGCAGTGTTGGAAATTTATATTTATCACTTAATAATTCAGAAGTTAATGGCAAAGGAGAAATTAAATATTATGGAATTAACCAACATTCTCTACATGTAGCTACACTTCGTTTTGGGATTACTGAATGAGCGTTTTCCCTTTTTTATTCTTTATCTGCATTTAAGACTGCTAACATATCGATCTAAGTTCTTTTGTAGTACAAAGTGATTCTAAAGTCCTGCAACCCATATTTCCCATCCTATCTTCCATGAGTATACTGCGAGGGTATATCAGAAAGAAACGCCATTTATTTTTATCGGAGGAAATATAGTTACTGTGTAAAAAAATAACATAGCCAAAAAGAAGGGTGAATGCATGCACCAAGAGGTCCTTAATACTAACAGGTTAGTATTGAGGATCTCTGGCATGCACAGACACTGCATAATAAATATTGTTCCTGCGCACGCGCACTACGAGGTATTACAAATGGCCGCCGCTATCATATCGTGTACAGCGGAAGAACAGCGAACTGTTATAAGGTTTCTTTTTGCAAAACTAAGAAACCCGCTGAAATTCATGGGAAAATGGTAGAAGCTTGCGGTGCCGATTGCCTTAATTATTCCAATGTGTGCAAATGGTATAAAATGTTTCTGATAGGAAGAGTTAGGCTTGCCGATAAAAGCGTTCTGGGCGGCCTGCGTCAGCGGCAACACCAGGTATTATCGAAGACATTAAAAACACAATCAGTGAAAATCGTCGCATTTCGTTGAAAGGAGTGAAACGTTCATGTATCCTACAGATCTGCCTGGAATGTGGTGCATGAGAAGCTTGGATACCGCAAAGTCTACATTAGCTAGTCATACCTTTCACTTCATCCACTCGATAAAGGGCAGGGGATAAGATTTTTTCATCGGGTTTTTTGCTAAACCCACATTCTACATGATGCTTTACAACTTTCTAAATAACACATGGGGTCTAACCCCTACCTCTACAAAATTAAAATTTTCAAAATTTACCTCATCACCCCCAGGGACGCGAAATGTTTTTATTCTGAATTAGGGGACATTAAAACCCTTTTATCAATATTCATTTTCCCGCAATCTGTTCCCCTTGAGTAGTTATTTGGACCTAAAGACGGGACACCAATTATGAAACACCCTGTATATAAAGAAGGATGTTTATTTGTGGGTTTGCATACTTGACCTTCAAAGCATGAGGAAGGTCACTGTCTACCTCAGATTTCGAAAAAATAATAATTATTGATAAAAAATCGATATTCATGATTATGGCAAGGCATATAAAGGAGAAATATCTCATGACCAACAATGCAAGGCAATGCTTGTGCAACAATGCTTATCAACAATGGTATCAACACGCAATTCACAAACACTTTGCACGGACCAACAATATATATCTCATGACCAACAATGCAAGGCAATGCTTGTGCAACAATGCTTATCAACAATGGTATCAACACGCAATGCACGAACACTTTGCAAGGTTCAACAATATATATCTCATGACCAACAATGCAAGGCAAAGTTGTACAATATACATAAGTTTCAATTTGTAACAATGCATAGAATTCCTGTTATTCAGGCTTTTCTTAGAAAAAAGAGTTCTTAGTACTTAACAATTTCTTGAAAATCTTTAAAAATAATCAGTAACTGGAGATAATGGTGAGTTAGCAGACTATTGAGAAGGAGTGGAAAGACAACAGAGGAAGCACTCCTTTAGCTCCGTGCTGTATTGAGCAAATGGTTAGCAGGTAAATAGAAGAAACGGCGACGCTAGACTACACAAAGTGATGAATGGCCAAGTTTTGCTTCAAGACATCGAGAAAAGAGTGGGAATTGCAACAACATCAAGTGTACATCAAGTAAGATTACGTGACTAAGAAATTATTTAGGCTAGCAATGGCATACTTGGAGAAGTTCATCCATTGTGAGCATTTAAATTTTTTTTTGGAATTTTCATTATGAATTGTTACTGTAAGCGTTTTCATGTGTTTATTTTTAAGATATCGCAAAATTTGTTTATCTACAAGTGTAATTATCCCGGGCAAAGCCGGGTACCTCTGCTAGTATAATATATTAAACAACTCGTAACGACCTGTCATGAATGAATATATACGAGTAATTAAAAAGCTCTAAGATTGTCGAACTTCATTTATTGGTACCTGTTCTAATGACACCCTTATGGTTGGTTGGTTGGTTGGTTTATTAGAATTTTTGGTGTCAACTACTAAGGCCATTTTGCGCCTTTTACACGAGTTATATCTGTACGCAGTCCGGAACAAACACAAACATCCATGCCCACGGCGGGATTCGAACTCACGACCAGGTGGACTCGAGAACTATAAAGCCTACACCCTAGCCCTCTCGGCCACCTGACCAGCACACTCTGATGATTACCTTGGAAATTTTCCATGTTAAGATATGGCATGTACCTCGTAATATATATCAAACGTCTCGTAACGAAATGTCATTAAGGAATATGTAGGAGGAATTACTAAGTTCGAAGATGGTCAAATTTGATTCAGTGGTACCAATTATAATGATACTATTATACAGTAGTACCATTGAAAAATTTCAATGCTATGATATTGCATGTAATATATCGAACAATTCATAACGACATGCCATGAATGTATATATTGGAGAAATTAGTAAGGTCGAAGATGATCAAATTTGATTCACTGGAAGCTGTTCCAATGTTTTCAAAATGATTCAAAAATTTTAAGAAACATTTTGTTTCAAATATTTTACACGATAGCGACTAGTTTAGCTTTTCGGTACTTGGTTATGTCATACTTTAATGGTTTAATTTTATAGCAACATGTGGTTCGTGCCATCATTAGATTTTGTATGGTGTTAGATAATGTTCAAAGTTACCATTTTCCTAAGTTTGGATGGTTTCAATTTGCTAAGAGGAAACTAATAAAGTTGTCACAAAAAAAGTTAACAAAGTTGCCACAAGAGAATGGTTTTCTATGACCTGCAAGGCACATAGACATTATTCACTTAGGATTGGATCCAGTGTATCAAGTGCAAAGAATGGGTACCTGAAACCTACATAACCACGGACGAAATCCGTTTTACTTGATTCGGCATGTAGTTACTAAAAGCCAAAAATCAAGAATCAACATATGAAAAGTTAAGTGGCTTGTCTCATTTTATACTATAGTCTGCTATATCCCGTCTTAGGCCCCTGCTTCCATAAGAAGGGACACTGTTACAATTCTGAAGATTAAAAATAACTTACGATTCATTTGGTATTTAGCACCCATAATTTTTCCCGTATTGTTATTAAAAGCTTCTGTTGATGATGTATAAATTACTGTATCTTTTTATATTATCATGTGGTTACAAAAAATATTTTCTTGAAAATATCCCAGCTTTTAGAGCCTAATGACCCTCTTTTATAGTATATCAACAGACCGATAAAAAAGCAAGTGAACGCGTCATAATCAAATGGAAAGAGACGATAAGACAAATAATTAATAAAAATAGAATAAAATAAAAATAATAAAAATGAGTTGTCAGGTAATTTACGTCATTTATATTCAACTAGAAGAGTTACCCGGCGTTGCCCGGGATAATTACACTTGCACAATCTTTTCCTTTCATTGTTAGTCATGAGATATTGATTGTTTGTTCATGCAGAGCGTTTGTGAATTGCGTGTTGATACCATTGTTGATACCTATTGTCGTACAAACTTTGCCTTGCATTGTTGGTCATGAGATATTTCTCATTAAAATGCCTTGCCATAACCATGAATATCGATTTTTTATCGATATTTATTATTTTTCCGAAATCTGAGGTAGACAGTGACCTTCCTCATGCTTTGAGGGTCATGTATGCGAAATTTTATCAAGATCGGACTAAAACTGTAGATTTGTATAAAAAACGTACACACAGACGCACAGACAGACCCACAGACAGACCCACAGACAGACCCACAAACATCCTTCTTTATATATATAGAAGATATCCAGTAAGTTAAAAAAGGAAATGCTCCAGTCCTATAATTTTTAATTACGGAGAGAAATTAAATTTTTTTCTGAATAAATTTTAGAATTATATATTCAATATAATTCTTTTGTTTTTTGATGTTTGTAGTTACCATTTTTATTATTACCGCTAGTTTTGACTTTCAAACTCATTACGATATTCATATCTTTTCGATATTTAAGCTTAAGCTTTAAAGTTTTGCTTGCGATAAAGAACTCCCTCCTCTCCACCCGACAGGGAATTAGACTTTCAAATTTTGAACTTGCTAATTATAAAAAGTTTATTCGTGACAGAAGTTGGGTGTGATTTGTGTTTATGATAGCTTGGTGGAAGGGACAAAAGCGAAAAAAAAAAGCAAAGGGGTGGGGCTAAAAATACCATAAAATTGTTTGATGCATTTAATGAATAGATATCCCCAATATCCATAAGACTATTTTTCTAAAAGTAAATGCTTGATTTGCATTGCTGCTAATTAATATTAATAAATAAGAATCCTTTAAATTTCCAGTACGACTGTTTTAAGTGAATCGGCTTTTTGCCGATTGCAGACTCTTGAATATTTTGACATTATATTGACATGATCATTATTTTATTAATTGGTTTAAGTATAGTTAACTAATTTTAGCTTAGTAGATATAATGTAGTTGACCGACAGAAGGCAGATTTACTGCATGTTTATGAAGTGCAGATTAAGAAGGGCGAAGTTATAAGAATATAATAGAGCTTTTGTGGAACCTGATGAAGTTTATATGTTCTTTAAAAACCATGCGTACAAGCAAAACAGTTGATTATCTTTATACTTTAAATTTCGTCATTTCTTTAAAAAAAAGGTTGAAAGTAAAAAAAATTAAATTTACAACAAATATTTTAGATAGAACAATATGCTTTGCTTGAAGAGATTGGTAAATTTTTGAATTGCATAATTTACACTAGTGCCGTTTTAAATCCAAGCAGCCTTGTTAATAAACTGACTGAATTTTAAAGATAATTCTTCAAATTCTCAATCTCAGAGATGCTCAGAACCGTATCCAATAATGTTAAAATAAATAACTGATATAAATAACTTAAGCACACACACATGCATGTATACACATAATATTAAGTAGACTTCTGAATATACATTATAAAATACATATGGGTTTAAGATAAACTAAAAGAAGACAACAGCATCTTCTTTGATATCTCTTTGCTATTATAGTCATCCATATTGACAAGATGCCAGCTTCAACTGGTTTGGGACGGTAAGGGTTTAAATTCCAATAATTAAGGAATTAATTAAAAAAGGAGCTTTCCTCTCTTTAACAAAGAAGCACCGGTTTCGAAAGGTAAATTAAAGCTAATCAAAATTTCTAAGCACTCATTAACAAAGCTGTAAACAATCATTACACGATGCATGGAAGAACCCCAAGCCATATCCGTAATTAAGAAAGGGTTTGAGTATTTCTTTTCAAGCCACCATTCTTCTTTTCTACTTGAGTCTTATTCACAACGAGCGACATTAGCATAAGCTACTAGGCTACATCCATCTCTCTCTCTCTCTCTCTCTCTCTCTCTCTCTCTCTCTCTCTCTCTCTCTCCTTCTTCTTCTTCTTCTTCTTCTTACGCTTTAATCTCTCCCAGATCCCTTGCTATTCGGAGTATTTTTTTTGTTCTTTCGCCGAAAACTCCTAATTTCCGAACCCCACCTACGGACCCATCATGGGCCAACTTTTTTAGTCTTCCTTCCCTTTTTAATACCTTCCAAGCCACAAAAGGGGAATGAGTGTCAACCGGGGCGAAACCAAGCGACAGTCTTGGGCGCCATTACTCACGTGTTGCCACCCTACCCTTCTTTACGCGACCCCTACGAGGTAGAGGAAAACCCGGTCGTTTAGAGAGAAGGGGAGGTTTGGGAAGGAATAAGTATGTAGGCCTCTAGCCCCCCCTTAAGCGCCTACGCGGTACGGTTCCCTCTAATTACTCGGGGCGGCAGTTGCTACGGGAGGCCCCGGCCCGTGTCTCTGCTCCCCGACGTTGCCGCTGTCAATAGGGCCGCCTGTGCCCGCGTAAACGGTCTCCGTCAAATCGAGCTCTACATTTAACTCCCCCTCCCTAACCCCACCTCCACATCCTCAAACTTTACCCTCCCATCCATCATACAAATGGCTTAATTCCAATTTTAAAAATGGCTGGTAAGATGCCCCGACCCCTTATTCCCCAGTCGCTAATTCAAGAATGAGCGGCGCG
This sequence comes from Rhysida immarginata, assembly GCA_023313115.1. Taxonomy (NCBI): domain Eukaryota; kingdom Metazoa; phylum Arthropoda; class Chilopoda; order Scolopendromorpha; family Scolopendridae; genus Rhysida; species Rhysida immarginata. The sequence goes on along the minus strand of JAHWFO010038551.1, from coordinate 1,934,472 downwards.
CTCACGAAAGATATTTTACTCCCAATATATGACACCCTCAGAAACAATCGCCGTTCTTTTTTTTTGAGAACCACAAAACTCTCGCTCTCTCTCTCTCTCTCTCTCTCTCTCTCTCTCTCTCTCTCATCTCTGATCACGAAGTTTTTTTCGCTCGGAAAAAAAAACCGAAAGGAGAAAAGGAAACTCTCGTGACATACGATCAATGTACTAGTCTGGGCCTTTTATTCCCTGCACCCGTTTCAACGGAAAAAACACACACCACCTCCCTTCTTACAATTTTCGTTTATCTCAAAATTTTCTCATTTTCTTTCTCTCTCTCTCTCTCTCTTTATTTCTACATGTTCTCATTCCTGTTTTTGATTTATAGTAATAGCGGTTTTTCACTCGTAATGTTCTCTTTCAAATCATACTTACGTATGTACCTACTGAGACGTATTTAAGTGGTTCATTGTTAATTGGAGAGATTTTTAAAGTGTTTTTTTTCCAGAATCTCTGATATTGTATATGTATTAGAACTCAGAGAGTATTGCTGAAAAATAATAGATACAAGATTATGTAAGATGCTGTTCGAATATGAATTTTTCGGAAAAGATCTTGGGGTTTCAGAAAAGATATACAGAAACAGATAAAGCATTTAGTGACTTTATAAAACTTTCATATAAGTCTTTTGAAATATTTAGCTTGTTCATATAATCTCGTATGGAGGAAAACTTGGAGATTCCGAAGCCCAGCATATATGGACAGATTAAAGTCATCTCAACATGACACAATAATTGAACATTTTAGTGTTGCTCCAGGAAGTACTATATGAAATAACACTGTATTATGCGATTTTGAAACAACATTTCTTTACATAAAAAATTATACTAAGTTGCCATCCAACCAAGCTTAATTTATTGTATTCTACATATTTAATACAATATTCGGTCATATTATGCTGGAAAAACTTGTCCAGTAAAATCAGCGAAACTAGGCAATTCTGCACTAAGGCTCTCCTAAGTTTCGGATGAGGAGTATGAAATCTGACAGGCGAGTTATTTACTTATTAGGAACTACTTAAGCACTTGACATTAATAAATTATTTTCTTTTCCGTTAAAAGATAATGTCCTCTGTGCACTTAAGTATTGCGTTAATACAAGGTGAGACAGGAAAGTTCGGTGAATGACTCAGAAAAACAAACAGGGACAGATACATGTATTTCAGAGATAATACTTTGATGTACTTCAAAGTAAGCCCCCATGGACACAACGGAGGATGGTAAAGTTCTGCGAGGAAAAACAGATTCCAGAACTTAACCACACTCCGTTTTCTCCAATTCTGCCACTGTTGGACTTCTTCCTGTTTCTTCGTTTGAATTCAACAATGAAAGATCACAGATTTCTCGACGTTTCGGATATTCAAACGGATATGACGAGGAAACTTCAAACAGTATCGAAAGAAGATTTTTCACACGCCATGCAACAGTTGTACGAACGATATCAAAAATGTATTCTGACAATGGGGCCTTATTTGAAAGACATCAAAGTATCATCTCAGAAATACCTGTCCCTGTTTGTTTTTCCGGGTCATTCACCAAACGTTTCGGTCTCACCTTGTAGATTCTAGCAAATTCATTACCAAGAAATAAATTGGGATTTTAGTTATAAATTAACATCAAATAAAGGGTACTATAATAAAGTTGTCAAATATACTCAATATTGGACTATGCTAAGAAAAAACGTAAGACCAGGTAATCTAATAAGAAATGCCTGTCATCTGTGAATAATGCACGGTTTATTACTGCAGATGGTATGAGCATATCAAACAAAATGATTTGTTAGTTTGTTACATCCGGTGATGCTCAATCTCTGTGCGCATAGCCTATAACGATATGACATGTTCTCATCAAATACATCTTCTGTGATCACCCTATATTGAAAGAGCTTTATACTGAAAGCCGCAAATTTTTATATTTTTATTAAATTCAATAAAATAATTATTTTTTCACACTCTAATAACGACGAATTATAATAATTATTTCTAATGATATACTGTGACGGATTCGAAAATGTTTTTATTAGGAGCTTTAACTACTTAATGGGTAATTCACAGATCCATGAAACAAAATTCACTATCTGAAAACTACAAGACGAAGAGTGGTAATTTTTACTCCAATAATTCGATAATCTCCAAGTTTATTTAGGCTCCGTACCAAAATACATAAGTATTGGCCGATTTCTCTCAGCCACCACTTTGCATTAGCTCTACGTTGCGTAGTACAGCAGGAACTACGACAACCCTCTTCAAAATAAGTAGGAATGGTCCAGAAGTCTCTCCAGTAAGGCTGTGCAGACCTTAGTCATGGAGCAGCGCAATGTCAGGCTAGTAATTTTGCACGTACAAACTTGAACGGAACGTGTAGATTTTGAGTTGAATTCACTTCTCTTTGAGATCTTTGGATTGGAGCAAAACGACGCATCAAGTAGATGAATAATTAAGGAAAACACGAGAAACCGTTGCTAATGTTAATAGAGCATTGGGTGCGTGCGTGACCAGTGACAGAACTATCGTCGATTTGCGATGTATGGACATTAATCGTAAGCGAGTAGACGAGCGTCCAGTAATAAGCGATACCGAACAGTTGCGGCAGAAAGTGGAACAAAAATTTGCACGATTCATCAGTGACGAAATATAGAGATGTGTACTGCCGTCAGCTGGAAAATGCCATCAGAAATTGCGAACAAAATAACCGTCATTGGTGAATCGTGCGGGTCCAATACTTCTCCAAGATGGTGCTCGTCCACATGTGTCTGTTGCAATCCTGCAAAAAGTAATGCTTTGGGGTACGAGGTTCTCCCTCATCCTGCGTATTCACCAGACTTGGCCCCAACCAATTTCCACATGTTCATTTGCACAATGTCTTGCGGGACAAACAGTTCACTGATCGAGATGCTGTCATTTCTGTTGTCACCAGTTTTATGGAATATTGTAATGCCGAACTTTTGTCACTGTAACATTTTTCACGCTACACATTGGGCACAATGTATAGCTGCTTAGGGCAGATATTTCACATAAAAATGTATTCTTTTCCTTGTTTCTGGGGTTATTTTCTTTCCATCAAATTCGGCCAATACTTATGAAACAACCCAGTAGAATACAAGGATACCTCCGTGAAAATTTACCATGAAATTAGGACTTACATAGCAGGAAGATGAAGATGTGACCACCCTGGTGCCCATTTATCCCCCTGTGACTTTTTCTTTTGGGGATTTGTAAAAGAAACTGTTTTTGTGCCCCCACTTCATCCAATAGAATGCCCTTCACGAAAAGGAACTCAAAATCAGCAGTGCGCATAGTTCATATTAAAAGATAGGGATGGTCGGAAGGAGTGAATACTCTGTAGCCAAAGTTTGATAGTTCATGCGTCAATGTTTTCATTTTTTAATAAGATGCGCCATACAAATTTAAGTGCGCACTCATGGTGCGCCATAATAACTGTGTTATTATACAATACTCATTTCCAAAAAAGTTGGGACAGTGCAACATATAAGAAGAACTCCAACACATATGTTTGGATTATTGTCTTGCCGTTTATTTCAACGCATTACAATACATAATCGATAAATTAGGCATGGGATCACATATCTTATATGCTTAAAGAAAGATACAGGTGGTTTTCCTGTTTGGCACGTGAAACACACTCCCAAAAGAGTTGGGACAGCACGGCGTTTACCACGGTGTGGCGTCACCTCTCCTCTTGATGACACACGGTAATCTTCTGGGCATCGATGACACCAATCTTTCTAACACCGTAACGGGAATTCTGTCCCATTTCTGTTGGATATAGGTTTTCAGCTGTTCAACTGTCCGGGGTCGTCGCTGTCGTAGTTTTCGTTTAATAATACGCCAAACGTTTTCTATAGGCCACAGATCCGGGCTGCAAGAGGGCCAATCCAACATACAAATGCGCTGCCGACTTAGCCATGCAGAAGTTATGCGCGCTGCTTGCGGTCTGGCATTGTCTTGTTGAAATATACACTGACGTCGTCCAAACAGGCGCCTCTTAGATGGCACCATAGCTTGTTCCAGGATCTGTATATACTCTTCAGCATTGACGGTGCCATTGCAGATGTGCAAGTCTCCCATTCCATGGCCACTAATACAGCCCCAGACCATGACAGACGGTGGTTTCTGTACCGAACGCCTGTAGCACGCGGGAATATCCTTTTCGTCTTTGGTCCGGAGTGTACGGCGTCAATTATTTCTGTAAACAATCGTAAAGGTTGATTCATCGGACCACAATATGTTCTTCCAGCGTGCTTGGGACCAATTGCAATGGGCTCGAGCCCATATCAGACGGCGAGATTGCTGTCGTTTGTTGATGTATGGCTTCCGTTGTGCACAGTATAACTTAAGTTTGCATTTGTGGATGCACCGGCGTACAGTATTCAACGATAATGGCTTCCCTAAGAAATCGCGGGCCCACGTGGCTATGTCCATAATCGCAGCATTCCTATGCGTGACGCAGCGACGTCGGAGGATCCGAAGAGCTTGAGCATTCAGAATAGGTTTTCTCCCTTGGCCTTTCCAAACTGTGATCTCACCACTATCTCGGTAGCGCTTGATAATATTATGTACTGTATATGATGACAGGTTAAATCTACTGACTATTGCACGCTGAGAAACGTTGTTTGTGAATTCTTGAATGATTCGAAGATCTTCGCTAACTGGCTTGCCTCGACCCATCGTTCCGAATAAGTTACCTGAACAACGGATGGCAACTGTTATTTATACGGAATGTAGTACGACGTCATCATTCTAGATTATTCCCGAACAATTTGGAAGGTTCCACTACTAATGGCGCTTTCTACAACGTATGTCCCTACTATTTTGGAACGTGTTGCAACACCCCCATTCAAAATGAACGTCCCGGCCACGATACAAAATGTTTTGGTGCACACAGTATATTTATGTCATTTCATAGACGTATCTGCTATTTTGTATTCACGAGAAAGTTTTGTTACATCATCCCTTTTTGTTATTTCTATATATTTTGCACTGTCCTAACTTTTTTGGAAATGAGTATTGTATAAATTGCAGTATCATAGCCGTGATATACTGTGTTTATATATATTTTCACAAAGTCGTGAACATCGTACCTCTTGTTGAAATATTTTGTTACATTTAAATTTGATGTAAGAAATTGATATAAAAACTTAGATAAAAATGAAAATAAGTTACAGTATTACTTTAAAATGATAGTAGATTTTTACTATAAATAATTTGTATTTAATTTACATCATTTCATCCCTGTTCTTTTGAAAATAGACATTGACTTCATTCTCGTGATGGTTATACAACAAGAAACGTTCAAAAAGTAATGCACATTATTTCTTGAAAGTATGGAACATACAACTTTGGAAATTGGGCATTGCATTGCTACAACCGTCAGTTCTACAAAATATTTTTCAAAGACATCTCCTACCTGTTCTTTGGTTTTATGCCAGCGTTCCGGAAGAACGTGTATTCCCTTTCAGTATCATTCTTTGTCCTCAATTGACCACTTTTTCCACATCGCACACAGTCTCGAATTGGATCCTACGGATATATGTTTTAAAGGGCCAAACATATGAATTCCGACGGTGCCAACATCAGCTATCGCTTCACGAGTTCGCAGACTGAAGTTAATTTGATCATATTAATTGTGTGGCAGTATCCATGATCTCTTGCCACAGAGCACAGCGCTTGCACAACTGATTTCTTCAAAATGAATTGGAATCCTTCGAATGACTTGCTTAGAATCCTGATTTTAAGTCCGTAGAATATCTATAGGAAGAAAGGCAGCAAACAATACGAAATCAAGCACAACTACCCATCATCTCTCTCTCTCTCTTCTTTAGCAGCCATTTTGCAGCTCGAATGGCGAGTCAAATTGTAGAAGTTAGCTCTACTCCCGCAGCCTTATTTATTGCAGTGTTCAAGTCGCACTGTCCCATTTCCAAGATATAAAACCAACAAACTTAGATTGGCCTTTTGCTTCAGGTATCAAATAGTGAACACAAAATTCGAAAATTTACAACTTTCAAACGCTGAAGTGCCTTCTTTTGTTTCTCGTCATTTCCGATCTAATGACATATCACATGTCACATGCTGGCATTTCGGGAACTTTAATAGTTCTAAAGACCACGTGATTGCTATAAAATAGCAATGTAGATCTACCTGGAGGAATCTGCATATCGAGCTTTACTCCTTTACATACTTGTATATCATATAGATCAAGTGGTACCCTCTAACTCCCACCCCCATACCAACAAGTACCCCAATTCTTCCGCTACATAATAATTGAGTTAACACTTCTGAGGTGAATTTCAAATGTTCACTCATCTTATAATAAGCTCATTGCTCATTGGGAATTATTTAATTAATATGTGCAAGCAAAATAAATCAAAATAATTAGAAACAATCAGCGAGTGTTCAATAAAAACGATTCTCGTAAAATGATCTGCTGTGAAATCACATCGGGACTAGCCCATCTTGATAAAACGAAAAGGCTGTTAACAATAAGCGAACGATTTAGAGCATCAGCTGTAGACAAATAAGCACTTTTCTTCACTCTATGAATGAGTTTATACACAATAAACTCTCGATTTTTCCGTCTGTTAAAGCATCAGTTGCGGTAAAATCATCTCTAACCATTTCTTACCACCGCTTCTGCTTTTTGGCGCATATATTGGCCCATTAATTGAAATTTTCTTTTCACGAACATTGCTAAACCAAACGTTTAATGCCTATGTACTGGAACATATTTACCAGATCATGCTCCATTTGTCCAATCTGTGTTTTAAAATCTTACATAATAATGGCTGTGAATTTTTTAGCAGCCCTACGCTGACTTCTCATAATTCTAAAGGGTATCGTTTTTCTCAGAAGAGATAAATCTACACTGTTTAATGTTGTTTTTACCATGATGACACGCTTGCTTCTCGATATCGAGAAATTGAGAAAGTATTCCGAGGACATCAGTGACCAAGTTTGGCCACTAAAAGACCGGAACTCCTAGCAATTTTATAGACAATCGCAGACAATAATAAAGTCATACGTATATCCATTGAAAACTGAAGATTATTGATAACAATGACGGGAATATTGATTCTAATAATCGATTATTTTATAGTGTTTTTATATAGGAGTCTCGGCACCATGGATTTTATTTATATTAACCGATGGATAACATTATCCGTGATTCTAATAAGCGATTCCGTTGTATTTTTATAGAAAGAATTAATGGTTTGGCCTGTCATAAAATTTATAAGCACACCAATATCAAAAATCGTCAACAACAGAAATTACTAATGTACAAATTTTTTTGCAAATCTAGAGCTGGAAATCATTAAAAATTTGTATGAATGTTTTTTTTATATATAAAATTTGCTGTTGGAATGCTCTCAAGATAGGAACGAAGAAGAAGAAGAAATGGATCGTCTGAACCTAAGAAATAAATAAATGGGAAAGAAATATAAAACGAGAGATAAATAACGAGCGAAAAAGTTGCATCGCCTGAACGAAGCGGAAGAATTCGGTGAAGGGAGCGGAGAAAGGGGAAAAGCATTTTAACAAAAGAAATTTACGACAAAGTCAAAAAAGAAAGTGATTAAAATAAGAGAACTATTCCACAATGAAGACAGAGAGGAAAATTGCAGGAGGGAGAAATATTGAGAACGGAGCTACGAATACAGTCTAACGGCATCGAGGGAGTAATGACAAGAAAGGAAGCGAAAGGAAAGAGAGATAGACGAAAGGGTAAAAAAAAAAAATGGAAATGCTGGAAAGGACGGGAACATGAGAAAAACAGACACGAAAAAGAAAAAAAAAAGATAGTGAGAAAGAACTAGGTAACAAGTGCCTCTTTTCCCCTGGAGATGAAGAAGAAAGAGGTGTGAAATACACCAACATGTGCTTTCTGTTCTAATACAAACAAAAAATGCAGACACTTGGCAAAAGCGTCGCTGGAA
>JAHWFO010038551.1:1885371-1911480 GCA_023313115.1 Rhysida immarginata | reverse complement strand
TTTGCATTGCAGTACAAACACTGGATCTTAGACCAGTGGAAAAAGGTCGCATTTTCTACTGCATCGTATCGATGGGCGCTGGGGTATCCGCCGGGAGACAGCCGAAAACAAACTCCCCGAAACCACTGTTAGGCGGCAACGGGCTGGAGGAGGCCGTGTAATGGTCTGGGGCATGTTTTCGCGGCATGTTTTGGGTCCATTACTTCTGGAAAGTACCGTCAATAGCTGTACATATTTGGACATCGTTGCCGATCAAGTGCATCCTTACATGGCAACTGTGCATCCTGCGAATGATTACATCTTTCAACAGGATAATGCCATATGCCACGTGGCCAAAATTTGCCGTGCATGATTCATGGAGCATGAGGATGAGTTCCACTTACTATCCTGGCCTCCAAACTTCCCAGATCTTAATCCTTGCAAGGATATGTGGGAACATCAGGATCGACACGTGAGGCTGCGAGTCCCTCCACCACGGAATCCTGTGAGTTACGTGATGCTCTGCTGTTCGCATGGACACAAATACCTGTTGCCACCTTCCAAGCACTCATTGATCCATGCCCCGTCGCCTAGCTGCTGTTTTGGCTGCAAAAGGAGGCTATTCGGGTTTTTAGGTAGGTGGTCATAATTCAGTGACTCGATCCTGTAAATAATAATCATTAATTTAATTTTATTCCATTAAATTTTTATTGAATTTATTATATTTATTTAATTGTTATTTTACTGGTCTTTTTATTAATTTATGTATTATTTTTAATTTATTTATTACTTAAGTTTATTCATTTAATTAATAGGTCTGTTTATTTAAATTTAGTTGGTTTTATTTTATTTTATTTTATTTATTCCATTTTTTGTAGCGTCATCGAACCTATCACGTTTTGCTAAATTGGAAATATTTTATCCATTTTTACAAAATACTTGTTAGATTAATTATCAGTAGCTTAAAATTAAACTCCTTTTCTGTAACAACTAACGTTTTCGTTTTTGGAATTCCCGCCTGCGATTTCTCGCGAGACACATTAGCTATGGGATACCTTCAACGCCAGCTTTGCTTTAAAAGCTTGTATCAACTGCTAATTTTTTTTAGCGAGTAGAATTTGCTTCAAATCTCAAGCTTCGTTTTAAAGCTCTACCTAGCTATGGGAACGCACCTTAACATTGCTTCTCAAATTTTTATTCGTAGTGTATTAAGCAAACACGAAATGAAATGCATATAAATGAACTATAGAAGGGAAAATATAATTGAAACTATTTCTATTAAACTATTTGAAACCATTTAAAAAATAATTAGAATTTAATGTTTTTTGTAATTGATCAATTACATTAACATTATGCTACATTAATACTGTAACTATTTATTACTATCTAGCATCGTACATTATTACTGTACATATTTTATTTTATATTAGCATTATAATAATGTAATGTAATAACTAAAGGAGATTAATACAAAACTGTAACTATTTATTGAAGCACTTGGATAATAATATTGGTTAAGAATAGTGATACCCGAAAGCCCTTGTTAATGGAAGGATAAACTCTAACCACAAAAAAATCATCCGATATACAGTATGAAACGCCACACAGCGGAGTATTTGCTACTAAAATATGGCGTTTTATGGATTTTATTGAGAAACTGATAAATATAAAACCGCTATAACTTAATTAGATTTAATTAAATTAAAAAATGTAAGAAAACTGCATGAAACAAATTTATAGTGTAAGCCAAAAGTAGTGATCTGGTAAGAAGACACAAGAAGATATGAGGCAGCTGCTTGTTTCAATAGGAGACTGCTATGTTGCAGAGATTACTAAATCATTCTTTAGTAAGAATGCTTTAGAGATTACTAATTTTTGAGAGCTTCTTTTGATTGTTACTTCATTTATACGTAAACTGACAGTTCGCAGAGATTTTGCACTTTCTTTTTTTTTTTTTTTTGCACCTTAAAAAAAAGAAGGGGGAAACTTATAAGACTTTAATGGGAATACCAGCATTTCGTTACAAGACAATTCGCGACGGATAATTCGTTCCTGCGACAAGTCGTAACAGAAACAGCTGGTTCTGAAAAATTTGTAAGATCATTTTAATATATCAATAACCATACAATTAGCCCATTATTCTAAAAATCATGCTCTTTCATTGAAACAATGAAATTATGATTTTTCCAAATTTAAGTATACAGGGTGTTTTTGAATTGAGTACAGATTTTTTGGGAGATGATAGAAGAGGTCCTTAGAAGTATTTTTTGTCATATGAACATGGGGTCCCCGCAGCTCCGTTTACTTACAATACTGCATTGAACAATCAAATGACACCGGGACGCAGTGTGCGTTGGTAGGCCTAGATTATTTTATTTTTAACAATTAACACAAGCAATCTACTGTATGACTTTTACAGTAATTGTTCGAAATGACCGCCATTTGCTTCATAGCACAATTCGCAACGCCTTATGATGGATTGATGTACGCGTGGAAACAGTTGATTTGCACGGTCGCTGATGTCACCTGCTGCCGCGACAACACGAGCCGCCAATACTTCTTCGGTATCTATGGGTTCGGAGTACACCATTGATTTTATGCTTCCCCATAAAAAAAAATCCATCCTTGTGAGATCTGGCGATCTCGTTGGCCAACAACTGGTCCGCCACGACCAATCCAACGACCAGGATATGTCTCATTTAGGTAATCTCTAACTGCTCTTGCGTAATGCGAAGGTGCGCCGTCCTGTTGAAACCACACCAAATGATGGGAAGATGGTCATTAGTGGGACATCTTCAAGAAGACCAGGGAGCTCCTCCTTCAAGTAAGTTTGCCCGTTAAGACGGCATGGTAGGAGATATGGCTCAATCAGGACATTGTGGATCATGCCAGCCCAAATATTCAACGAAAAACGATGCTGAAAACTGTTAACATGTGTTGCACATAGGTTGACATGAGACCACAGATGACTATTGTAGCTATTGAACATTCCCTCTCGCGTAAACGTTGCCTCATCTGTCCACAAAACCATGGAAGGAAAGTTTGGAATCCTATTCTGTTGCTGCATAAACCATTCCGCGAAAGCACGCCGGGGACCATGATCATTGGGACATAATTCCTGCACCTTTCGAAGCTTGAACGGATGTTGCAGGTTGTCATGTAAAATGTTCCATACAGTGGTATGACTAGTATTCAAAGCAGCTCCGACCGCACGAGTACTTGTCGATGGATTTCGGTTAAACCTTTCCAAAACTTCATCCTCTAATTCAGGGGAGCGTAACCACCGACGACGTCCACGCTGACGATTATCATGAGCGAATGCGCCTGTTTCTCTTAGACGACGATCTACTGCACCAAATGTTCGTGAATTGGGAAGAATTCTGTTGGGATAACGTTCAGAATACAAACGCCTTGCAACATCCATGGTACCAGCAGCACCGAGACACAAATGCATGTCTGCATAATCATTCCATGTAAAACGATTCATACTGTTTGTTTAACTTTACACATGTAAAAAGTACATCAAGTGAACTTTTTAAAACAAATCTTTACCTACTGCTTTCCCAGAATGCGATTAGTTCATTTACATACAGTATGGACTAATCGTATTTTACAAAGGGGTTGGATACCATGGAATCTCCTTGACGAAGTTTGTCCTAAGACTTTTCAACAAACAAGCACGTGCACCTTGAAATTACTTTAAAAGTTATTACAGTAGATTGCTTGTGTTAATTGTTAAAAATAAAATAATCTAGGCCTACCAACGCACACTGCGTCCCGGTGTCATTTGATTGTTCAATGCAGTATTGTCAGTAAGATATTGCAGTATTGGGGACCCCATGTTCATATGATAAAAAATACTTCTAAGGACCTCTTCTATCATCTCCCAAAAAATCTGTACTCAATTCAAAAACACCCTGTATAATCGTAAAGAGAATTTTAAATGCTATAAAAATTTAGAACGTTACAATTTATCATTTCAATTTGTAACTTAAATTTATTATTTGAATCTCAAATTAAGTGAGGAATTATTCATTTATTATAAACTGTAATAAAATTATGCCTTCTCGATTCCAATAAAAACAAGTTGGAATTTGACTTTGAGCTCAACTGTAAAAACTGCGAGCCTCGTAAATTTATCGCAACTAGCTATCTTGGTTTGGTTTGTTTGTTTGGTATTAACGTCCTTTTCAACTGCTATGGCCATTTCAGGACGGCGTTATAGGGGCCGCAAATTTTGCCTCGCAAGGGTTCTTTAACGTGCAGCCGGCAAACGACTACACGGGACCAACGGCTTTACTTCCCTTCCGAAGGAAGTGCGTGATCTCAGGATTTTCCCCCTGAAAAAATCCTCGTCGTCCTCGGGCATCAGAGGCGATCACGCAACCCCTGAGCCACCGAGGCCGATGCAACTAGCTATCTCTGTCACGACTTGTCGCAGAAACGAATTGTCTTGTAGCGAAATGTCTGTTTTCTACTTTAATAGAATAGGATCATACGATTATATATTAATCCAAATAACGCGTAAAATTTAATTGAAACACGTTTATTAGGAGCTTTAGCAAAATGCACGCTCCGGCCGTCCGCCGTTTGCACGATAACTTGAAAACGGATTAACACTTTCAAATTCTGTTTTCAGAAATATGACCATCAAGATCCTAGCTCGGCTGTATCAATTTTTCAACCTATGATGTGTATCCCTTCAAGTCGAAATCACGTGCTAAAACAGTGACTATAAAGAATACCAAGATAATGGTATGTCATATAACAATCGATTCTTAAAAAATGAATACACTGTTACTTTCTGTTCGTCTTTGACATGGGCACGCGCACGTGAAATCGCTTTGTCGAGGCTCACTAACACAATCACTCAATAATTGTACTGCGTTGAACAATAAAATAGACATAAATTTAGAACGAATTAAATGAATTTCCGTGGGTTATTAGCAACTTTGGCTAGACTTACAATTATCAAATTTAATATTACTTCTACGTCGCAGCTACGTCACAGCTTGGAATGTTTACAAGATCTTATTTATAAATAATAATAGCTTTACATAATTATTAAGATCTTAACAAAATATAATATAAAAAAGCGATTTAAATAACAAATTCTTGCAAATAATTCCAAGAAGAGTTTTAGCTGCGACAAAGTGATAGTCACGTGCGCGTGCCCATGTCAACAACGCTTAAAAGATAAACAGAAAGTAACACTATAATCATTCTTGACGAATCGATTATTATATGACATGCCATTAACTTGGTATTCTTAGCGGGGTCACTGTTTTTACACGTGCAATCGACTTGAAGTGTTTCACGAAAATGTCTGAAAAGTTGATACAACCGAGCTAAAACCTTGATGATCATTTTGTCGAAAACGGAATTTGAAAAGGTTAATTTCGTTTTCAAGTTATCGTGCAAACGGCGGACGGTCAGATATAATAAAGAAATTGACAAACTGAAGATAACATTTCAATAATATAACATTGTTGTGTTCAAACCATATACTCTGTCTCACTGTATGAAAAAAAGCTGCAAGACAGTATGGGAAAGCACATCACTACTTTTTCACCTCCGCCCCGTAAAGTACCGCGAGTTGTTAAATTCAACAGTTGCTCAGCGCTGCACCGAACGCTGCAGCAATAGAGTGGTAAAAGCATTGTTGAGCTTTGTTGAAGGACCAGACGTGTGCAGCAGACGTCTGTCCAGTATGAAGCAGTTGGAGATAACTATTGTGTTGTTTTGTGCACCCCACTTATGGCTCGAGTTCATGAACTTGTTCCTCAAGCTGCAGAGTTGGTTCTTCTAGATGCCTCAGGTCACATGGATCGCGACAATACTCGAGTTTATATGCTAGTTACTCCAACCCCTGCTGGAGGATTACCATTAGAATGCATCTTGTCTGGCTGTGAGAAAACAAACGTTTTGCAGCGTGGGCTTTCATTGTTAATGCTATGCCTGCCTGAAAAATCATTTTATGGAAAGGGTTTCCCAGCAATAGTTCTCACATATGATGATCTAAAGGAACATCAAGCCCTGCAAAGTGTGTGGTGCAACTCAACTTTTCTACTTCGTCAGTTCCACATTAAAAAGGCTATGTGGCATTGGTTGATGGATAAGAAACATGGAATTGCAGTGAATGACAGACAGGGCCTGTTCTACCTCTTTAAACGCCTTGTTGATGAATTGCACAAACACTACAACAGCATTAGCAGTGATCAATTGTACAGCAACTATCCCAAGTTTCAGAAACATTTATTGGATCAATGGGCTCGAAAGGAAAGGTGGTGTTCAACATATCGGAGAGGAAACAACACGACAAACTATGTTGAAATGACTTTTAAAATCCTGAAGGATTCAGTTCTGCATCGTGTGAAAGCATTTAGTATGCTACAATTGCTTGATTTTGTTGCCATCAAATATGATCAGTTCATTCATCGAAGAATTCAGGACTTTGCTCACGACAGGTGCCAAAGAAGTTTAGTCAAGAAGTTCTTGCCATCTGCAGGAGATATTCCAGCAGAGCACATTCAATGTGTAGGTGAAGGGCGTGACTTCTTTTCAGTGCTGAGCTCCAAGAAAAGCATAATATACATAGTCAACATGATAGTTGTGTTGTTCACTGTTGTTTTAAACAGCGCGAATGGAAACTGTTCCATCTATTTTTCTTTTTATCCCTATATTTTTTAATCAATTTGATTAGAATATTTTGGCATTTTGTTATGAAGTCGGCTTTTCGCCTCATTTTCCTTTCCCCCGGTTTATTTTGGGGAGGATGGCGCGCGCGTGGTCTGCTCCTCCTTGGCCTATCAGAGTACTCCCATTGACCGAACGTTGATTTAATGAAATAATGCACGCGTATATTCGAAACGCACGAGGTGCAGACCATCATTCGTCCTCTAGTGACAATAAACATAACCTTACGCCCTCCAGGAGTCGGACTTCCAGCATCTGCTTGAAAAATCGCTATCATCGAACCCAAAATTAATGCTAAGAGAGCCTAATAGTAAAATACTATACTAAATACAAAATAAAATAAAAACTACATAAAATAATGAAATAAAATTCAATATAAAATATTGAAGAAAATAATAAATGTGTGTGTGTCTGTCCGCGATAGATCTCAGATCGCCAGTTCAAATTCAAGCATGAATATCTTTTTTTTTTGGTTTTTATAATATTTTAAATTTTGCCTTCACCTGATATTATGTTAGATGATATTTTTCTTTATTTTGAGTCTTTTTTTCCAAAAATTTTCCTACAGAACCTTCATCTATAATTTTAAAAAATTGTAGCTTTCTTTTGTGTGTGGCAACAATGAGCTAGCTCAATGATGATCTGTCTCAACAATTTTTCGTTAATTACGTATTGCTTATAACGTTTTAATGCTATTTCTTAATGAATTCGGTGACGTTATTCTAAAAATGATATTTGTTTCACTCTACTGTCGACAGTTGCAGAATTATGACTCATGTTGCGCATATTAGATTGTGTTGAATGTCAGTATATGACTCTTGGGTGCATAACGTCAAATTAACGTCGTCAATAAAAATGAATTATCTGCATTCACATCAGCTAGTTTCTTTCATCCATGATAGCCATGCGTACATAATGATATGGCTTTTGTTTTCTGATATATACATCTACTGTAATTGCCAACGTTGTATATTGCTAGGTAAATCATTTTCGATTTTCGTTGCGGAGGTGAATCCTCGAGTGATGGATGGATGGAACTTTGAAACACTAGTTTTTTTGTTTGTTTGTTTTTTTTTAAATAATATCTGTTGGGTAGCGACCAGAGGAAAATATTGCATGGGGACAAATCAGCTGAGAGACTTTTGAATAGCGAATGACTTTCGGGAATGGTTTCGGCAGTGCATCGCCAATAACGCGTATCGAACTTTGAAACTGGCGCTCGGAAGCATATAGCCATGTTTATCGTCACTAGAGGGCGAATGATGGTCTGCATCACGGATTAAGGAGAAAAACACCTTAATGTTTTTTCCTTAATCCGTGGACTGCACCTCGTGCGTTTCGAATATACGCGGCCCGAACAGCTCGAGCATGATGGGAACGATCATGTGATCAAAGGAGGGAAGGTTGATGCAGACGATGCACAAGGTTATTAGAGTAATAAGGTTGCGCGCTCAGAACAGATCTCGCAACTTCTCACACAATCTCAAAAAGATCCCGGCGTGCTGTGACGTCATCCAGAGGCGAAATGGAGCGATTAGCAATTGAATCCGTGCGAATTTCGGTTTGATTAAGGCATTATTAGGTATTTTCGTGGAACTCATGAGAGCTATTTCGGAATTAAATTGTTACTCGATACCGCCTACATCCTGATGAAGTGAATATAGGGTAATTAAACTTTAAATTTTATTGTTCAAATGGTTTACAACTGTGCAATAGCGTGTTGCCAGAATGAAGGAGAGGTGGAAGGCATTTCGTTCTTCTCTTTTCCCAAATTTATTTTATTACGCATCTAATTTTTTACAGTTTCTTTTAAATTCGACTATTCGAGAATTCTCTTGTCTATGAAAGCTTACTCGGTCAATTTTCATTTATTCTGATCGATTCAGACTTATTGATATAAACAGGAATATGTGAGACTCTTCATGTATTCATGATATAACTTCATTTACTGTAAAATCAAAGTTCCAATAATATAGCAATTTTATCGTTTTATTTTAATTTTCAGAAATTACATTTCATGCAATGAATTAATATTCAATTAATTTCCGACCATTATTGTGTAAAATTGAATTCATACTTTTTGTTTGCAATAAACCGTCGTGATTGTATCGTTTTCACTTCAGTCTCTTCCGCGCCGATTGCCTCTGGCTGACGTCATCAGCTTTGCTTGAATTCGACCAATAGGAGGGAACCTTCCTGAACGCGCAACCTTTTTATTCTAATAACCTTGGACGATGCAGGCGATACTCGATCTTTTGCTGAGCTTACGTGCGGACACAGATCATTTTATCATTCACCATGAACTATTTAATATAATTCTTTCACATATTATTGTAAAGGAAGCATGGATTGCTAACATATTCTTCAAGTAGGCATAAAAATTTATTTTGTTTCTGTTCATCTAAGTCACTGACGACGTTTATAAGTGATCCTTCATGTTTAGATCATGTTCAAGCGATAGCGACACTCAAATTTGACGAAAATCATTTGCATTAAATTAATTGTTCATTCTAAAAGTTTGAATAACGTTTTAGAAGATTCAGAATAAAAGAAATTATAATTCCAATCGCTTAAAACATATTGTAGGTAAATTAAAACAGAATAAACATCGAAGCATTAGGTTCAGTGAATTAGGCCTAACTTTAAGTATATTGAATGAATTATCTGCTATTTGCATATTACTAACATTTATAAATAACACAAATGTTCACATATAAATAGCAATAATTAAAATTTGGAGTTAGCCTATATCCTTTGTAGTTTTTCAAGTAGGCCTACATATTAAGCTCTAGATCAGGATGCTTGAACTAGAATTAAAAACGGCTACAAATCAAAATTTATTTATTAAATTTAATAACTTAAATATTATTAGAAGTCTACAATATTTTCAAATAACACTAGAAAAGACCTACAATATTTTTAAAACAATAGAAAAACTCAAAAATGTCTGTCGATGTTTTCCTTTAATTAGCTACGACTCGTAGCCTACGAGTTCTTTTTTTCTTCCTTGTGTTGTTTCTCGCCGCCCTCATTCCCTCCTTTTGTGACGTCATCAGCGCATAGTGTCCGGGCCTTTTTATCTAGGAGGCCTTGGTGCAACACAGTGCAGCATTCAGTCATTTTTGATGCTTCAGCCAACACCTCCTAGAGAGAAGGCCTGCGGACCAAAGGTGTATGCATTGTTACATCATCATCAAGCGGCCAAATTTAGGGCTTATTATTGGTAGAAATACGATACAATAGCCGCTTGATGATAATGTAACAATGTATACGTACATCTTTTGTCCGCAGCAGCGTTGCCAACCGTGTAATAATTATTATATTTGTGCATTGTTTAGCTTGTATTATAACAATATCCAACAATAAATATTCCCATCTAAAAACCGGTAAATTGGCAACCCTGGTCCGCAGGCCTTCTCTATAGGAGATGTTGCTTCAGCGCTGAGCAACTGTTGAATTAAACATCTCGCGGATTGTTGAGCTCTGTTGAAGGCTCTGACATATGCAACAGCGCACTGGTTCGAGATTACAATTCGCAGCAGCCCATTTTGTTCTTTGTTCTATTGCATCTGTATTAATAGAAATGGCGACGTCCATGAGTGAATTCGATTTTGTGTATGAATATACGCAATTTTCATTACAATTGGGTGTTGACATGGCTAAGGAGATTGCAAAAGGTGTATTAATGATCCTGAAAAGATATCTAATGGAGATGTTTAATAATGGGCAAACGCGTAGAATAAAACACCGGCGACGTGACGTAGTATCGTTTTCCTGTGCGAACGAGGCGATCGTGGCAGAAGCTTGACAGGCAGCTTATTTGCAGCAGAGAGCCAACAATAGCGTGGTTTTAATGCCGCACTGCTGCGTGCAACCGTGACCACCGAGAGAGAAGGCCTTCGCAATGAAACTGAATACATTGTTGCATCACATAGATAGTGCATTATTATTCGTATTTCTACTAATAATAAGCCCTGAATTTGCACTATCTATGATGATGTAACAATGTATTCAGTTTCATTGCGGAGGCCTTCTCTCTCGGTGGTCACGGTGCAACACAGAGCAGCATGACGTCATTTTTGATGCTGCAGCGCTGAAGAACTGTTGAATTTAACAACTTGCGGGTAGTCTCCGACTGCGCACGCGTAGTGCTCAAAAACATGAATCACTGTTTCAGTTTCATTTTAGCCTCTATGGATTCAGTTTCTTTTTTTATTGGCTACGCGTTGATCTGGATGAGTTAACGTGGCTTTCTCATTCTGCCCTGCAGCTTTTTACTTTCTTATACATAGAATAAGGAAGTATTGTAATCACGAAAAATTTCGACCTCCAGATTTTCACTGATCTTCACGTTTTAGGGTCCCCAGATTACGAAAAAGTGGTTTCTGGAAAATGTCTGTGTGTCAGTCTATGTGTGTGTGTGTGTGGCCATGATAGCGTCCAAACGGCTAAAGCTATCGAGACCAAACTTTAAACTTAACATTATAATCTTCCTCGGGAGGCCTGATTAGTTTTCCAGTGGAATCGGTGAACCGGAAGTATCAGTTTACTCCAGCGCCAAAATTTATCGTTAAACATTGCGTTTATGAAAATTTTGAAGGGACTAAAAAGTGTTCCAATTTCAATTTTAAACAACTTTTGTTAAGAAAATTTTTCAAAATTCCAACCGGAAGTACCAGTTTTACTCTTGTCAAAATCCAGTTTTTGGCTAATTCAGGCGAAATAAGACGGTATAGGAAAATTTGTGAAGCATACAAAAGTATTTAGAAGTTAATTTTAACAACTTTTGTTTCCGAAATTTTTCAAAATTCCAACCGGAAGTACCAATTTTACTCTTATCAAAATCCAATGTTTTGCTAAAATAGGCGAAAGAAAATGGTATAGGAAAATTTGGAATCTATACCAAAGTGTTTCGAAGCTATTTGAAGTAACTTTTATTCACAAAATTTCTATCGGAAGTAGCCATTTTAGACAGTTGTTTAATTTTTTTCTATATTTGTATAAGAAAGTCGAATGGTGACCACACCTCATTTTTTTCATATAGTGAGACAGATTTTATTATGTTTTATGCTTGTAGGTATATTATTTCATTAAGTATGTACAATGGAAAGTATCGTACGGGTATCGACCAACACCTTCTAAAAAGAAAATCTGTGCACTGAAAATTCATACATTCTTACATGATCATAAGAAGTCGTAATTTAGATAGAGATTATTATTCATAGTAATACGATTAACATTGCCTTTTTATAATGATGTAACAATGTATGAATGAATTTTTAGTCCACAGGCTTTCTTTTTAGCAGTGTTGATCGATAGACTGAGAAAAGCCTATCATAGATTCTGTACTTCATTCTTTATCTAAGATTAGGAGTTAATACTGTTATTTCTGTTATATTTATATATATTTATTGGGTTGAATATTCTTTAAACGTCCATGTTAAAAACTTCCCACGCTACCTAAAAATATAAAAATATTTCCTAGTGCCACTAGAAAAATTTATAGTACTTAGAAAGTTACCAAGTTTAATCCTAATGAAAATCACTGCCTTAAAGAAAGAAAACGAAGGACATTGTGTCACTTAAAACTCTTCAAATGTTGCCATACTTTTATGCAATATCCAATATTATTGAACATTGAACAACCGTTGAACATGTTTTCAGGAAATTTTAAAGTGTTAATTGAATAAAGTTTTATAGGAGTAAAATTAAGGATACTAAAAAATAAGAAACTTCAAATGGAATAACGGACCTCTAACGGCACTGCAAAATAATTTCGCTTTAAATGGATGAGCACCAACTGTAAGACTGATGAATATTTTGTGACGCTATTTCAACTTATGTAGGGTTCTTAATAACTTCGATGCTGCATTGGATGAAAAGGCACTAATAGAAAATGGGGAAGGAAGAGGATCTATACCAGAAAGATTTATTATAAAAAGCGAAGCGAAAAAAAAATAGGAAGAGGATGAAAAAAGAGAAGGACAGAAAGAAAGAATGAGAGGGGGGAAATCAAATACATTAGGAAAAAAATAATAAAGAAAGAAAACTAAGGACATTGTGTCACAGGTGCACGTTCACACGGACAATTCACCTGTGTCTTGAGTCCGATATCAAATCGAGCTGAAAGTGCATCAGTTCATGGAGTGAAGAAGAGGTTGGTGGATGGGAGCGAGGTGGATAAAAAGGAGGTGTAGGGGAAAAACGGGAGGATAGATAGATAGATAGAAAGAGAGAGGGAGAGAATAGTCAGTGGAAAACACACCAGAAAGAAGGTCGATGTTCAGAGAGAGAGAGATGGGGAGGGGTAGCATTTACTGAGTGGGAGGAGGGTAGTGATGGACAGAGGGGTTGGAAGGTCCCACCGGAAATGACAAGAGAAATCAAAAGAGATAAATAACATCGTCGCAACACGAGGACAAATAGAATGAGAGACAGAAAAGAGAAAAGTTACAAGAAATGGATTCTAGAAAGAAAGGAGGGGAACGGGGAACTATCTTAGGAGAGAGAGAGAGAGAGGAAAGAAGTTAATCCTAATTCATCAAGTCGAACAACCAAACCCAAAACTATATTAATATAACATATAAAGAATCTCATGTTTATAGTTCGAATTAGCAATATATTTTATGAAAATGCGAATTATAAGTCCGTTTGTAAAATGATCTAATCGTTTCAAGCGCCATACACTAACTTTGTTTATCGTTCGATAATTACAATGCACAAGCGTCCAGAATCTGTTCAAAAAGATAATTTATCCTAATATACAGTATATGCAGGTTTATTCTCTTTCAGATTTCAACTTTTATTAGCTTTATTCTAAAAAATCACTATTAAATATTATACGTGCGGCTGAGATCATTAGTCTTTTCAAATGAACTGACCCGAAATGGAATAGGAAGAATAAATATTTATTTTCTTCTTATATTTAAATATTCATCATCAAACAATTGCTTCTTTTAGAATAATAAAGCTGTTAATAGCTTTATACAAACTCTGTAGGATGAGCAAACGCGAATCTTATTTTGAGCTTTTAACTGTAAAGCATTAAGTTGCCTCTCAGAATCCGTTCATATCTTTGGTTTCAAGTGCTCTTCCATTGAATTTGATTCCTTTCTCCTACGTTACTGAGCTTAGATATAATTAAATAAAAGATCGCTGTTCAGGTAAATTGCAAGCTAACTTCGGTTATACATGTGAGATAATGCACTCAAAATGCACTTTGCATTTGCATTTTTAAGATCACTTGAAATTACTCGTTACCACTTCCACAATGTAATCATAGTCGTGTTATTTTTGATTAAAAATTTTAATTCGATTACATTACTTTTATAAACGCTGTTGGTGTTGTTTTTGGTGCGTTTTCTCCTTCTGAAAATCATGATCGTAATTGCATCTCAATTTGCTATTATCGATTTTTCAAACAGTAATGACATTAGCCCCATTACCAACCATCGCAAATTCTGAAGCTACGGTTTCTCGGGTGCTTAATTAAGAAGATCTTCTCTTTCATTTACTTAAAATTGATTTTTGAGTATCTTAATATAACATTATATGACATAAATATTTGCAAATTTGAAGAAATCTATAAAGTAAGAGCCTAGTTATTTCAGAGTACGGAAAAAGTTTTAGTAGGCATTCACATGTAATGTTGCGACTTGCCAACCAAACAATAAAGGCTTGACCTTAAAATTATGTCCGTCCGTCTGTCTGTCCGTCTGTCCCCTTCATAGTTTCTGCATTTTTTGAGGTAGAAGGTTTAAATTCGTAATGTAGCTTACTATGGGCACCTTCACGATTTAGTTTGGTTTGATTGGCCCACTGGGGTCGGAGTTTCGGGGGCATAAATTAGAGAGGACCAAATGGTCTACGCGTATGTATGCATATAAAGGAGTGAAATTCCGTATGCAGGTTCCTCTAAGCAAGATCAACATTACTATGAAGTTTGGGCCAAATTGTCCCAATGGGGTCGGAATTGTAGGGTTGGCAGTTACTTGGTCTTTAAAACTATGGCAACGAATGGCATGCCATGTATCATTCGATCGGAAATGATGAGAAACGAAAGAAGATAGAGATATTTTACTGTTTCTATATACTACGTTCGAGAAAATCAATTTTTCAATTTAAAAAATGGGCCGCCCCCCCCCCCTAAAAAGTGAGATAAAAGGGTAAAAATAATCGATCTCAGTGCTTCCGCTACTTCCTCGTGAAGATTAACTTCTTGCTATAACTTAATTACATCTCAAGAAAATGTTTACATAAGACATACAAATTACAGACAATCATTTATACAATTTTAAATTCATCTTGATGTTTTAAATATAATTTCTGATCAATTTCCGAGTGTGCTTGCAACAATACAAGTTTCAACAGTTCACTGAAGAACTTCATGTGGCAGAAGATTCCAAAACGTTACAGAGTTAATAGAAAGTGGCCATTCGAAATGGACTTTATGATTCAGTTACTTCAAATTTATATAATCTTGTAGCACGCACATCACCGCCTATTTATAATACATCCGCAAGAATGATTCGGGTGACATATACAAATCGCAAGATCTTGAAGTCTGTTAATAACAATGATTGAATTAAAGTTCCAAAATTTATTGTTCAAACAAAAGGAAGTTATGGAACTATCTTAAAGCAATTTGAATGGACAACGAATACAGTTATTATGGGACGTTTACACGTTTGACCAATTGGATGTTTGTATTTGGCCAGATGATAACTCCAAACGATACTATATTAGTGACCAACGTGGAAAACTTTTGTTTTTATTTTTTTTTTCATTGTGATTAAAAATAGCTCGAAGACATTTTAATATCATTCTATGAAGTTTGGTTCAATTGACTTAATACATGGAGCAAACATTAGTTGAGAGTCCAATTGTATATTCAGGAATTCAATGAGGTTTGTCACAGTATGTTTCAGAGAAATTATCAGACTAACCGTTAAACCCGAGTGTAATAGTTCAAGAGAATTCGATCAACCTGACATTTTTTAAATTCTCGCATAGCATGTTTCTAAATATACAGTCAAAAACCTTTGAGATATCAGTTTTTATAACATGAACCAGGTGCTTCTCATCAAGAGCCTTAATACAATAATTATAGAACAAATGCTGTTACTTCTTTTTATATACCAAATTAAGGGGAGGGAAGAGCAGCTTCGATGGTTTTAATTGCTTCTTGAAATAAGCAGAAGTCTACAATCTTTGACATCGTTGTTATATTTGCAATTGGCCGACAATTTTTAAAATCATTTGTTGTCATCAGATTTAAAGGTAGGCATGATTTTTGCCTTTTTCCATTAGTAGTGACAATTTTGTTCAGAATCCATAAAAGAATTTCTCGGATAGGAACAGCGCAGAACGATATCAAAGGCTTATTAAGTCAATCTCTGACAATGATCTCGGGGTTTATCGCTGAACCAATAGTGAAATGATCGATTTGTTTCCCATGGAGGGTAATACTTAAATCAATCTCAGGAAGCATAAGGGTTACAACAATGGTTTACAACAATTACTTTGAACGGGTTACAACACCGGTTTAAATATCTTTTTAATCTGATCTTTCGGAATACAGGTTGTTGGACCTCGCCGATGAAGGTTTCAAAGTTCCAAAGAGATTTAGAAGTGTGATGGTTTAGGTATTTCATTCTCTTTGTTTTCCCAACTTTTTGCTTAAAGGATATAAAAGATATAAGATCCTTCTCGAATTTTCTAGACCCACTATTGATTAATTCCTCCACTTTCTAGTCTAAAGCTAACTTACTATATTTATATGAATGCCGATATTTATATAATTTTTAATTGATCTATTAATTAATGTCTCTATTGATTGTGCTTCATCTTTAATTTCTTCCTCTTGTTCTAGAAACTGAATTAAAGATAATCAAATATAAATACCAAAGTGTGCGTTATATACTTATATACTGATATTAACGTTGAAGTATCCTGAAACTTAATTTTCTTCAGTTTTATAAAACTTTTCTGCGCTTCCATCTCTGTAAATGTTTCTCAATACATCGAACATAATTCACTCTTCAAGATGCCAAGATTATTTCCTCCATCGAAAATGTAAGGCGAAGGATAGAGAAAGAGATAAAAGGGACAAGGGTCTTCTTTTCTTCACTCTCTCCTCCCTACCCCCTACTATTCTTTACTTCGACAAAAAAATCTTCGCCATGCAATTAATCATTAAAACAAGTAAAAAAGTGAAATAAAAACCCCGTTGGATGTAAAGTCAGAGATTTATAGTTTTTAAAAACCATTCAACATTTTGAAATAACTAATATTTAATCATAAGAAAAAGAAGGGACACCCACATATCCGAACACGTATATAAATATCAAGTAATAGTTGGGACATTACGATGGACCATTCACACATTTATGATCGCTCTGTCCTATGTCTCAGATGACCTCTAGGGGTTTGAGAGAGCAACCTAAACGAGAGGGAGGATAAAGATATCGAAAGCAAAGAAGGAAAAATTTACGGTGCCGTCGGTCCAGCCTCAAACCGCCCCTGACCCTTCCGAGCAACGACAAGTGCGCTCGGCCTCGGCCGCCCACTCGACGATGAAGTGAGCGTAGGGGACTCGGGGAAAAAGGGAGATACAGGGAGGGGGGTTCTTCACTATTGTAACTCATCGAAAATGTTCCGCTGGACAAATCGATTTCAAGCAGACAAGACAAAGGAGGGTGGTCGCTAGAATAAGATAGATAGACAGAGATAGAGAGAAAGGGGGAAGCAATGGGGGACGAAAAAAATACAAAATTCCTTTTACTATTCGAACGAGTCCATTGAAGCTGAACTTGCGGCCAGCGGATAGTCAAAGGTCAAGAATGAGCAGGAAAAAGTGAAAGAAGTAAAGGGGGTTGGCGGGAAATCCATGAAGAAAAATGACCGAATTAGACGTTCGGACGCCGCACGTGAAATAAGATCGCTAGAGAAAGGGCGAGAACATATCATGGACGCGGATAAAAATTCAACGTTCCTTTTCATTTTTAAGGAAAAAAAGATCGGCAAGGGGACTAGGAGGCGGGGATAAACGCCCTCAACAGTGTCAACTTCTCCTGTCATTAACCTCTTAAATCAAGTGAAACTTCCAGCCGCATCCAATAATCGTACAATATTTTATCTAAACCCAAGACTTCGAGCCAAAGCCCAACAGAGTCCCCGTTGTAAATAACACACAAATGTTTCATAATGAAAATCTGAATTCGTTCAGAATTTTGTTTTCTATAATTAGTCTTCAATTAGAGTAATTTATTTTCATGTGAAACTAAAGGATATTATTTTCCATCGTTTTCAGGGAGTATTAATTGAAATATTAATTGAAGAAATGCCGCCGTTTTTAGGGAAGTTAGCAAAATGTATTATTCAAAGAATAATTTGAAAATGGTCATTGGAGGATTTTTTCACGCCAATACCTCCGATATTAATTAATAAATAGCGAAAAATAGCAAAGAAAATTCCATGGCCTGGATTCGAACCAGGGACCTCTGGGTATACGCACCAACGCTCTAACCACTAAGCTACCCTGGTTTGAATTCAGGCCGTGGAATTTTCTTTGCTATTTTTCGCTATTTATTAAAATGTATTATACTAACATGAGTGTGTATTTTTGTGTTCAATAAACACAATAAACTACAATAAAATTTGAAGTTGCTTTTTATATTAATTTACTTTTTTTTAATAAATATTCGCTTTATTGGTTCCATTGTATTGCATAGACTCTTTGTTGGATTGGCTAGCTTTGAAAGTGCCATACCCCCCTAAAAAAAAGCTTTCATACCTGTTAAATTATGATTTGGTTCATTAGTTCAATAGTTAAGACTCATTCGGTACTCATTTAACTGCTGATTTACAATCGTTTGTTATTGTTTCAGTAGAACTTTTTTTTATTAAATCCCTCTCAAATCTTAAATGACGGCCTGGCGTAGGCTTCCCAGTTTTCGAATCAGTCGATTCGTGGGTTCGAATTCCGCCGCAGGCATGGAAGTTTGTATTTGTCCCCGGAATGCGTAGAAGATAATAGTCGTGTTGAATTCTCTGGATTGTGTAGAGGTATTAGCCATGTGAAAGGGCGCAAAGTGACCTAGCTGTTGACGCACCCATAAACCTAATGAAGTTTAGGTTCAAAATTCCCTCTGAAATTTAAATTATAATGTCTTGAATAGGTATAAATGTCCAAGTTGCGCTTTAGTTCAATTCCAAATTTCATTGAAAATAAGATAGTGTTTAATATACAGTACATCCTCTGGCCAAATAAACATTTTGAAACACGTGTGAATTTATTTAATCCGTTTATGTGAAAAATAGTTTGACGTTAAGAAATACAGGTATTGGACATTGAAACTGAAACACCTTCGCAAATAGCACTGGATACCCCCAGGGCTGAATAGAACCTTCTGCTAGGTAATTAATCGTATGCATATCAATGAATCACGTTTCAGAGGTCTTGGTAATCACTCCAGTAGAAAAGTTCGATAGTAAGCTTCAAATTGTCTGTGCAGAGCGCTATAATGGGAGACATATCCGACTTCAAAAGAGGGCAGATTGTTGGGGCGCTAAACAGCAGGTGCATCTGTGTCCAAAACTGCCACACTTTGTGATGTCTCACGTGCTACAGTATCCAGGGTGATGTGTGCATTTGAACAGGAAGGACGAACCACGTCCAGGAGGAGCAACTGCAGGGGAAAACGGAAGTTGTCGGAAAGAGACGTCAGGACATTGACCAGGATTGTTGCACGAAAGCGGAAAACCACCGCAGCAGAAATCACCGCAGAAATGAATACACACCTCCAGGAACCTGTGTGCACGAAGACAATCCGTCGTTACCTGCATAAATCCAACATCCATGGCAGGGTTGCTATACCGAAGCCTTTCATCAGTAGAACAAATGCCTCCAAGTGGGTTCAGTGGTGCCGTACGCATAAAACCTGGACGTTGGTTGACCTCAAACGCGTCATATTCTCGGACGAGTCCAGCTACACTGTCTTCCAAACAACAGGGAGGGTATTCGTCTGGAGGAGCCCCTCTGATGCCTACGACCCAGACTGCTTGGCACCCACAGTCAAACACGGAGGTGGATCAGTAATGGGTGGATCAGTAATGGTTTGGGGTGCAAACTGTGCAGGACCTCTACCGATCCTTCCCAAGACGTGTTACTGCTGTGCTGGCTTCCCACGGTGCCCCAACACCTTATTAAATAAAGATTTTGGATTTCTACCAGGTGTTTCAGTTTCAATGTCCAATACCTGTAGAGTTCCCTGTAGTGTCCTTCTTGATGAAGTTGATGGCCTTATCATAGATGCGGTAAAGAAATCACAAAGAATTCCGAACAGTTTCGCCTTTTATTCCTGGCATTGTATATCCTTGACAGAGCAAGGCCTCCATCAATTTCAAATTTGTTTGAGATCATGTGATTCGATAGTGTACAGTTAAACCTCCTATAGCGCGACTCATTCTTACAGCGTTATATTGAAATCGCGTTATAAGAAACTCAGTATTTGTACATACAAGTCAGGTTAATTCGTACCGTCTTATAAGAAGATCAGTATTAGTAAAGAAAAATCAAGTTAATTCAAACCGCATTATATGGAATTCGCGTTATACAAAGTATAAATTAAATGTTGGGCGCTACTTAGAGGATCGTTTCCTAAAGACAAAATAGGAGAAAAAATACATAGGATTTTTTTTTAATAGACGGCATACGTTTCGAGAAAAATGACATTGAATTGTGACGGTGGATATTCATCTGATGTATGGACTCGCTGTACGTAGAGAGGTTTCCACAATGACAACTCCCCACTGAAAAAACATTTCAGCGTTTGGATCAACGTCTGAGGGAGACAGGAACTTTCAAGATATAAACGACAGATCACGGTAGATCATCATCGGTACGAACAGCTGCATTAGAAGAAACCGTTCTGCAGTACGTCGAATTGCACTGAGGGAAGGTGTCAGTCACATGACACAATCTGCAACATTCTATGCCGTGTATTGAAAAACTCCCAGAACATTTCTTGTCTTATTTTGTCCTTAGGAAATGATCAAGTAGCGCCTAATATTTAATTTACACCCTGTATAGCAATTTTGCGACGCAATTTGATGCGAACACGTACTGCTTATAATACAGTAAATCGGCTTTTGCCATCTGTTATTATGTTTCATGGTTTCTGAATTTACAAGAAAATTCCTTGATAACTGAAACTGAAAAATTGCGACGTACATGCCTAAAAAATAAAAAAGCCCAGGCGAATTTTATTTTGACCATAACAGTGTAATAGAAAAATTCATGATATAGGGAGATTGCTTACAATTAATCTAATTAATCGGTACACAGTAATGTAGAAACCATGTTATAAGAGTTTCGTTATAGAAGGACTGTCACAATTTTTACTAGCGGACTGTTCCATGTTTCCGCGTTATATGGAAACGCGTTGTGAAAATACCGTGTTGTGAGAATACCGCGTTATAGGATGTTGGGCTGTACAGTCAAATCTCGTTACGGCGAACTCGTGTACCACGAATAGTCGTCTAATTCGAACTCATTTTCTCAGTTTGGTTGGCTGGCTACTATGCAGTTTTTACTAGCTCTACGACGAACCCGGTTTTAACGAAAACTCGGATAAGTCGAACCTAGTTTCACTGCTGATCGA
The DNA here is from genome assembly GCA_023313115.1 of Rhysida immarginata. NCBI lineage: Eukaryota > Metazoa > Arthropoda > Chilopoda > Scolopendromorpha > Scolopendridae > Rhysida > Rhysida immarginata. Next base: position 1,890,142 of record JAHWFO010038551.1, on the reverse strand, counting down.
AAGCGTCCCGAGCACCTCGACCTCCCTCCTTATATCAGGCGTCTCACTCTGGAAAGGAATTCCTATAGGAGACTATGGCAACGCAAGCGACTACCCTTTTTCAAAACGCAGTTCGTGGTACATAACTACGAACCCTGTACAGTTCGTAGTTATGTACTGTATAGGGTTATTAATGTAGCGGGTGGCGCAAAGAATGTGTTAGAAAGATTTGTCTACTATGACATAATATGAGGTTATAGATTCTTGTTATCATATTTATGCAATAACAGACATTCTGAAATTTAATGCAGAAGGTTTTCCAAAGTGATTTCCATCTGCTGCAATCAGCGTGTAGAGCCTTGAATTGAATTCCGTTTGGCGCAAAAAAGGTGTCAAAATGTTTTTGTCTACTGTGGCTTAATCGTATGCCGTAAATGATTTTCCTTGTGATACTGTTCTAAACATTCTATAACTCGCTCACTGATGTTTCTCATTACATTTCCAGAGAGATTCGTGCAGTCGAAAATTATGTTCTTCAGAGGTTCACCACGGAATTCAGTTCAAGGCTCTACACACAGATTGCAGCAGACGGAAATCACTTTAAAAAATTTCTGCATTAAATTTCAGGATGTCTGTTATGGCATAAATATGATAATAAGAATCTATAACCTTATATTATGTCGTATTAGACAAAAACTCTCTAACATTTTTTTTTGCGCCACCCGATACACGTGTAATTTCAAAACGAAAAAAATTTATATCCATATAATTTCTGCACACTTTTTCAAACGATGTACAGTATTTATGTACATCATGTATGCAGACTACCACTCTGTTTTGTGTGCTGTTCATACAGGGTGATTCAGTCAATTTCTGACCATTTCAGTACTATGATTTATTGACCCTTTAATGTTTACAAACTTAGCATTTCAGTATGATATTTTAGGCAGTTCGCAGTTTTTATTCCCGTGGAAAAGTCTTGATGATATGCTCAATGTGGCCACCATGAAAGTTTTGAACTGCTCGCAGCCGAATGGTGAAGTTGTTCATAACTCTATCCAGGATTTCTGCATCCACAAGGATCGCCCTCGGTGGTTCAGTGGTTGCGTGATCGCCTCTGATGCCCGAGGACGCGGGTTCGACCCCGGCCGAGGACGACGAGGATTTTTTTCAGGAGGAAAATCCTGAGATCACGCACTTCCTTCGGAAGGGAAGTAAAGCCGTTGGTGCCGTGTCGTCGTTTGCCAGTTGCATGTTAAAGAACCCTTGCGAGGCAAAATTTGCGGCCCCTATAACGCCGTCCTGAAATGGCCATAGCAGTTGAAAAGGACGTTAATACCAAGTAAACCAAACCAAACCAAAGCATCCACAAGGGTGCAGCAGTCGACGATGCTTTGTCGCAGCTGGTCTAGGGTTCTTGGTGCTGTAGTGAACACACTGTCTTTAAGGAACCCCCAGAGATAAAAATCACATGGGTTTAGGTCAGGACTCGTACGGGGCCAAAGAAAGCCACCCCCGAATCGATCTGGAAACCTGTTTGAAATGACACGATTTCCGAATTTCTGATTGAGAAAGTCTAGCACTTCATTAGTGGTGTGAGGCCTAGCCCCATCCTGTTGAAACCATTGATGTCGAAGCGGTATATGCCTCCTTCGTAGCTCGGGGATGAAGAAGGTTTCCAACATGTTAAGGTAAGCCTGTGACGTTACGGTGCCCTCAAAAAAGAACGGACCAATGATGCCTCTTTTGGAAATCGCGCACCAAACCATAACCTTTCGTGGATGAAGAGGTGACTTATGGATCTCATGAGGGTGGTGGGAACCCCAAAAACGAACGTTGTGTTTATTAACGTCACCTGACAGATAGAAGAAGGCCTCATCTGACACCCACAGGTTGTCCACAATGTCCTGATTGGCTTCCATTTCTGCTCCAAACTCCATCGCAAATTGTTCTCGCTTCTGTCTTCCAGTGTCTGTTAACTCCTGATAAACATGGATCTTATACGGGAACAAGTGTAAATCCTTTCTCAAAATTCGCCACGTCGTGGTATACGACAGCTCTACTTCAATGGATAGGCGGCGAACAGATTTTTTGGTAGGGGAATCGACCAACCTTCTGCGAACATTTTCGGCAGCTTCGCTCCCGCCTTTTTTCTTGCCTTTAACACATCCAGTGGCACGAAATTGCTTGAAAAAATCCATGATTGCTTGCCTGCCTGGTGCGTCTCGACACTTATACTCCTTCCGGAACTTTCTTTGCACGGTTACAGGTGATTTTGTCTCGAAATACCATTCGCCAACCTTGCATTTCTGCTCTGTTGATAAAGCGGTCGCGATTTTTCAACAATACGATTTTCATGCAGCGCCGTTGCAACAATACAAACTCCAACTATTTAGAAATTCGATATGCCGCTCATATTCTTTCAATTGTTTATCCCTAATGCACGTCATTCGAGTGAAATGGTCAGAAATTGACTGAATCACCCTGTACAAAGCCTTGCTAAGACTAACACAGTTCGTGGTAAAGATAAGACGAACAGCGTTTGTGGTAAACAGGTTATGCATACTACGAGTATGAACTGATATAGCATGCATTTACTAGTTCGTGGTAACAAGATTTGACTGTACTTATTTAAGAAGGAGTTGGGTGAGTCTAATTACACTCACTCACCAAAAGTCATGGCACACCCCTCCTTTCATGTTCCCTGTCCGTAATTAGACAGATCCTGCTGCTTCTATTCCGTTCTTCTTCCATACATAGGACTCCTTGATATCACACAATCATTGTAAGCAAAACTAGCTGCAGAAATGGCAGCATGCCGAGAGCTATCCGCATTTGAACGGGGGATGATTGTTGTTGCCAGACGGATGGGTGCCTCAATATCAGATGCAGCCAAAATCCTGCAATTTCACCGTACAACCGTTGCAAGGGTCTATCGAGAGTACACCCAACGAAGGGTTACAAGCCATGTCGGACAGCGGACGGGCCGCCCACGCCTCATTGATGCCAGAGGCGTGAAAACACCCGGCTTGCAACTGCTGACCGAAGGGCGACAGCGGGCCAAATCACCATGCGGTACAACCAGAGACGTCCCACAACTGCGTCCGTGACGACAATTCGGCGAACCTCGGCAGCTGCAGGCTTTGGTACCAGGAGGCCACGACGGCAACACCTAGCCTGGGCCAACCAACATCGACATTGGACCGCTGAGGACTGACGAATGGTTGCCTGGTCCGACGAGTCACGGTTTCAGCTGTATCGGGCCGATGGTCGTGTCCCTGTCTGACGCAAGCCACACGAAGCCATGGATCCCGCTTGTCGGCTGGGGATCACTCAGGCAGGAGGAGGCTCAAAACTGGTCTGGGGTGTTTTCTCGTGGCATGCAATGGGTCCATTAGTGCATCTGACATCTACTCTGCGTGCTACTTCCTACGTTGATCTGCTTGAGGACCACCTGCACCCCTTCATGAACTATTTTATCCCGCAGGCGACGGCATCTTCCAGCAAGATAATGCGCCTCCACACACGGCCCTTGTGACACAAGGAACATGCTATCGACTTCACACAATGATTTGGCCTCCACGTTCCCCAGATTGCAATCCCATTGAACATTTGTGGGACGTCATCGAACGATCTGTCAGGTCGTCACCAACACAAATGGTAAATGCAACATTTTTATGGAGTGCATTGCAGGCGGCAAGACTTGCTGTGCCTCTGGATGTGTTCCGGGGACTGGTAGACTCTTCCACGATGGATTGCCGCCGTCATCCGGGCTAGAGGGGGCCCAACACGTTATTACGCAGAAGTGCCATGACTTTTGATGAGTGAGTGTATAGAACTTAATCAGCATGGGAAAAATAAGGACCTAACTGGCCTCGAAAAAGGACTCATTGTTGGCGCTGGAACCCGATTGAAACAACGACTGGCTTTTCCAAGAAGCGATATCCAGAATTTTCAACCGTTGAAAAAATAATCCACAGTCATGGGATGACAACCATCGTTTAAAACTACTTTTACGGAGAAACAGGATATCCACTTGATTTAAACCAAGGCTGTTCCCGACCTTTTTCTGGCCGAAAATGTGCCAGTAGTTAAAGCAGATCCAAATCGGCTGTGCAAGCCTATAAGAAAACCCCTGATTTATGTAAAGAACAAGAAAGTTTCTACATTAGTTCTAGAACGTCGTCACTAGACACGTGAAGAGGGTAATAAGGTTATGTGGCTTAATGAATCACGATATGTGTTTTTTTTTAACCAACGGCAGGCAGAGACTCGGCGGGAACCCGAAGAAGCAATGGACCCAGCATGACAACTCTAGGTTCTGTTGGTGTTGTCATGTTATGGAGCTTCTTCTGCCTATATGAAACTGATCCTCTGACGTCCGTGGAAGGTCGGGTGTCTTCCTGAATTTCAGCTTAAGATTTATATTTAAAAAAATTTCAACACTGATAATACGCGAAAAGCTCGACAAAATTGTGTTTTGTTTTAATTTAAAGTAAATTATTTTAATTCATACACGCCGTTTAAAGCGACACCAGTCTCGCTCATGATTGATTATCTTTGAGCCACATATGCCCTTTTTAGACAAAGACTGTGAGAGTAATGTTACATTTGAAGTGCCTTTTACGTGAAGTAATGTTTTCTACACTGGTGAAAAGACTGATATAAAAGAACTATTGAGAGCATTGTCAGACGGTCCCTAGAGAACTGTGGTGATTCGAGTGTGGAGCAGAAAAATTAAAATTATGGAGTTACAAAGAAGATTCATCAGTGTTTGATAATTACATTATTA
>JAHWFO010038551.1:1845542-1865371 GCA_023313115.1 Rhysida immarginata | reverse complement strand
TAAAGATAATGAACAAGATGGGCGACAGTACGCACCCTTGGCGGAGTTCATTTAATACTTACTAATTTTCATTTTTTAAATTTTATTCCAGTGTTCTTGTGTCTCGTCCTTCTTTTCTTCTACATCCGTCATTAATTGTAAATATACCTATAATGGGACGCAAATGTCCTAGTACGCAATTGTCACTAGAACTTTCCGAGCCAATCAATGGCGAAGAGAGAAATGGACTGATCAATGCATAGGCATTGAATTGTATAGTGAAAAACTAATCGCCCATTCTATACACCAACGAAGTTATGTTGGTGTTTTTCCTCAATTATCGAATGGCGAAAACGGAATTTGAAAATTCGGTTCGAATACTAAAGCACCAACAGACAGACAGACGCACATTGTGAAAACTTATCGGACCTAATAATTACAACTTGAAATTAGAAGATTAGAATTTCATTAATTGGCTGAATAGATTCGTGGAATTAAATCAATTGACTGGACAATAACAATTTGAACACTTCGGAACCATTATACGGCAAATGTCCGATATACGAGGTGTGTTCAAACGTATTGATCCTTAATTTTTTCCCGCGGAAACAAATAAGACGCGAGAGCCATCTTTCGGTGGAGATGTGAAGGAGACATTCATGAGAACGCGTGAATTTTTTCCCGCCCGCAAATGGCATTAGTCTTTGATAATGAGGACGTACAGCGAGCGCCCGTCGGATTGTGAATGGTTGCGAAAACGATGGATCTAAATTGCATCAAATTTTGCCAAAAGCTTGACGATACTTAAGCAGAAACTATTCGCAAGATCCAACAGGCTTTTGGGGACGATGCCATGAGCCCATTCTTTGCAACTGATTAAGACTTTTTTGGTCAAACACAGCATTCCTGTGTTTTTCTCGCTTCCTACTCGGCCGACATGGACCCGTGTGATTTTTGGCTATTCCAAAAGTTGAAAATTCCACTGAAAGCATCCGATTTGAAACAAGAGAGGATATTATACGAAATGCGACTGCCCAGTTGAACACCATTCCGACAGATGCGTCCCAGAAGTGCTTTCAACAATGGTTTGGTTTGTTTGGTATTAACGTCCTTTTAAACTGCTATGGTCATTTCAGGACGGCGTTATAGGGGGCGAAAATTTTGCCTCGCAAGGGTTCTTTAACGTGCAGTCGGCAAACGATTACACGGGACCAACGGCTTTACTTCCCTTCCGAAGGAAGTGCGTGATCTCAGGATTTTCCCCCTGAAAAAATCCTCGTCGTCCTCGGCCGGAGTCGAACCCGCGTCCTTGGGCGTCAGAGGCGATCACGCAACCCCTGAGCCACCGAGGCCGATCTTCAACAATGGCGGGACCGCTGTGAGAACTGCGTGCATTACCAAGGGAACTATTTTGAAGGAAATTAGAGTAAATGTCTTGTATATGAATAAATGTATTTTTGCCGACCAAAGTTTCGATAATTTTTAACACACCATGTATGTAGAATCGTTTTATTGCAACCCAAAAAATCACGGAAGAATGATAAAAAAAATTATTGTAAGTAAATAAATTTTATAAAAGTTTAAAATTAAGTATATTTTTAAAAATTATATTTTTGGTAAAAAATACAACTATTTTAAATTTATTTCATACAATAGTAGAGGAAAATGACCAAAAGCAGGCCCGCTCCTAAAGTGGGCTCCCTAAAATACTGCTCTGTATGAGGCTGCAGCTAAGCAGTGAAAAGTTGATGTAGTAGTTTAGGCAACTACCTATTGGAAAACCAGTGCCCAAGCGCTCTTTATTCAATCTGTTCTTTTTCAATGGTGAAATATTGTTTTCTGTGTTTTTCGGAATTTTTTTTTACTCCTCATTTCTAGTTGTTGTGTGCCAGGATTTTGAAGGTATGTGATCTAATTTACTTATTCCTTATTATAAGCGTAAGTTTGAAAACGAATTAACCTTTTCACACTCTGTTTTCACCAATCCATTAATATGGGACAGAGCACGAACAAGTTCGGACGTGAGATAGCGTGAATAGGTACGTGCACTAATAGCACGTGCTCTAATGGTACAATTATGATACCCCCTTAAAAATTTCGTATAACCAGATATGGCATGTAATATATCAAACAAATCGTGGCAACGTCTCATGAACGAATATGTGAGTAACAAATGATAGCAGATATTGTTCTAGTGACACATGTAAGTAAAAGGAAGTCTCATGAATGAATAAAACGCGTAATTAATGGTAGTGGGAGTTGTTTAGTAGTACGTGTTTTAATGGTACCATGTGGTATCGTTGGAACTTTCAATGCTAAGATATGCATGTAATATATCAAACAACTCGTAACAACGTCTCATGACTGAATATAACGAGTAAATAATGATAGTGGGAATTGGTTAGTAGCACGTGCTAATGGTTTCACATGATGCCATATGGTACCTTTGGAACTTTAAATGCTAAGATATGACATGTAATATATATATCAAAGTGTCATGAGTGAACATAACGAGTAATTAATTGTAGTCGGAATTGTTTAGTAGTGCATGTTTTAATGTTACTATATGTTACCTTTGGAAACTTTCAATGCTAAGATATGGCGTGTTATACATCATCCAACTCCTTACGCGTTGTTAGACCTATCGTTATCCATAACTTATTGTTATCGAGCATATTGCTGTTAAGCTTGATAGTATCGAAAACTAATTACTGTGAGATATTTTGCTAATTGGTACTAGTTAATCGCTTGCTTTAATTGTAGATGATAACGTAGAAACACTTTAGTAATTGAATATGAAAATATAATAGATGCTTACACATAACACTTCAGCAATTGAGGCTCACTTCGTTTAACATTATGTGGGTATGCCTACAAATTAAAGAACTTTTATTTTTTCAAATATAAAAAGAATGACCTCACTCTCCATTTCACCTTTCAGTTCTTCAAGTTTATTCGTTTAAATTCTCTCTTTACATTAGTTTGCTTAAACAGTACTTGACAATTTAGTTTTCATATTTATATATTTTCTCTAAAGTGTTTTAAAATGTAGGTTATTTCTATGTTTCCATGTATGATGCTATAACACGAAAATGTGCTCCCTTTATCCGCTTTGGCAGTAAAATTATTCTTGTTTTATGTAGTAATTGAACAACTGATATTTTATTAAAAATTTATGCATTTGCTATTTATGATTGTTTTTATAGGATATAAATGGTTCTCTTTCATTCGATGTTTATTTTCTCCTTTTAATACCTAATTTCATGAAATGAAATGGCCCGGTTTTGGAACATTTTTTTTGATATGGTAAGAGTAATATTTTGGAAAAAAAAAAATTTATAGCAATGATTTTACTTTATGGTGGTTTTAATACTGCGGCCTAAAAGTAACTTAACCAGGATTGTGTTTCACAGTTTATCAATGTTTTTTACTTCGTAGTTTTGCCTGTATACATGTCAAAACAAAATAGGGGCCCACTTTTTATATTAATTTTGTAGATGGACCTCCTAAAATTACAACCAAATCTGTGATTACATGTCCGTGCGGTCCCCTTGTTAGTAATTCACAATATTCATGTTTTTCGCAAATTTAATTTAAAGTTTTATTTGAATTACACTGGTCGGCATGAAAAAAAGCTCCGACCCAAAGTAAGATGTATTCATCATATCAACGAAAGAAAATGATAATTATTACATAATCGAGACTACCACAAACGATATTTTGAAATACAGTGTTCCTAATTAAAATGTGCCAATTATTGAATTCTTACGTAAAATGACCTCCTGAATCCGAATATGACCTCCGTTTTTACCCATCACCTACCGTTTTCGGGGGATGTCCCCAACCCAATTTTATCATTTTTCGATGGATGAAAAGGTTTACTTCAGCTTTTATAATTCTTTTGAGGGTTTTGAAGGATGAATAGTACTAGAAAATGACCATGTATAGTAGGGAAGTAAGTTAGGGGGTGAATTACCCCCTTTAACTATTTAAAAAATCATGAAAATTTGCTATTTTTTTGCTATATTTTCGCTATATATTTTTCGCTATTTTTTCTAAAATACGGAAAAAACGGAAAATCGATCAAATTTTAATGATTTTTTAAACAATTAATGGAGCTAATTCCCCCCTGCTATGAATGTTCATGTTTTACAACTTTTCAGCCCTCTAGCCCCTTAGAAGAATTTTAAAGGCTGAAATAAACTTTTTCAACCCTCTAAATCTATCGAAAAATGATAAAAATGGATTGGAGGGGGGTATCCCCCGAAAATGGTGGGTGATGGGGGAAAACGAAGGTTACATTCGTATTCAGGAGGTCATTTTACATAAGAATCAGCTGAAATAGTGTCGGGGCACGAAAATCTTTTTAAATTTGCTGACTAGTGTTATTTAAGTTGAGAACTAATCATCTTTTTTTAACAGTTGCCAAATTATAGAGCATCGTCGAATTAGTAAAAATCCATTCACGAAAGGAATTCTTTATTTGTTCAAATTGAAAGAATAAATTGACAGCTATTTCGCATAGCCACCTTTTATTGAATTGATATTGCAGCGAAGCCGCCCTATTGTTGGTATCCTTCTATTTTCATGCTCGAAGTTGGTATCCGATAGATTTTTCGAAAGCAAATTTTTCGAAAATAAATTCTTCGAAAGCTAATTCTTCTAAAATAAATTTTTCGTAGATCAATTCTTTGTAAAGTAAAATTTTCGATGCTTTTTGTTTGTGGTAATAAAGTTAACATTAATTGCGGTGAGCGTTATTTAAGTGACAAAACCTACCAGCTATCGAAAGAAAATATCGTGATTGTCTTGAAAGATTATTGCGTGTGACATCTAATTGGGATGAATGTCTAAATGCATATATAAATGTGCATTATTATCTTGGTTCTGTAGCTCCCAACCTGTCGTATAATGTTTAATGTCTAGTTTATTAAATGTTATATAATTTTATTCTTATATAATGTCTATGAGCAATGAACTTAATATTAAAAAAATTAATATCGGATAAAAATAATGTTAAACTGCTCTAGTTTGCATAATAAAAAAATAAAATGGCAATACATTTACCGTAATTTTCGGAATGTAATACGCAGGAAAAATAAAATAAAAGTTAAAAAATTATTACTATAAAATATAAATATTAAAAAAAAAATTTGGGGTGGGGATTAGGGATGGAGGTCAAACCTGGGGGAGGGGGGTGCGTATTATATCCCGATTTACGGTATTTTCCTCAACAATTCTTTCAATAACAGATAATCAAGATAATTATGTCTTGATATGCAATTTCTTGCTTAAATAGATTTATTTTTATTTTTAACAAAATCCAATCCGTAAGTGTCGTATATCGTAAAATTAATGGAGGATTCTGGTGATCTTGTCATGAACTAATCGAAAAATTACCATTTTTTCGCTAAAATAAGTATGATCGCAGCCAAGACCAAGTCAATAAGGAAATTTCGACAGTAAACAGTAAATCAAATTTATGTAAGTTTCTTTTCTCTTTATATACGATGGATCGATATATCACATGCTTTATGTAGCATATTTGAAAATTGTTAAAAATGGTTTCTAATAGCTACATTGCGGTTATGCAAATTCAGTCTACACAAGGAGAAGACCATTTTATCTTAAGTAAAACATCATAATAAAATGGATTAAAACCGATTTTAGCATTGATTGTTCAGGATTCTGCTGAAGTGACGACAGGTCATTATGCATTTTGGAGAAGTACATACTAATAACGTGATTCTGATCACGAAGGAGAGAAAATTCTATTCGTTCATGGCGTTATAAGGAAGCGTGTGGCTTCGATAAGGAGTAATTAGGGTGTTAACCCCAAATTTAAAACGGCGCATAGATCTAATATTAGGTGAAGCATGAAACCATTGATAATAAATGAGGCTGGATAATTCGTTGAACGAATAATATTGGGGAGTTCATTTAAGACGCTTCTTGGTGAAAAAATGTTTGAAAAATGGTTAATTTTATCTTACTGCAGAATTGAATAATACATTCATAACGCGTTAGATGGTACGCGTATCGAATAAGGCCATTATAAATTACTGTAATCCTTTTAGTAAGGATTTCATCGAATATATTGTAGTAAAGAAAGATGATCGCCTGAAAAACATGGGTAATTTCTGTTCGGGACAGTAGTTTTTTTTTAGCCTTTCATGAAGAATAAGTTGCTCGTAAGGGTCGTAATTACGATTTCAAATCGTCCGAAAATTTTCAAGGGCTGATCAAACACAATACCGAGAATTTGATGTGGTTATTGTCGTCGTTTTTATTAGAAATACATACCTGTTCCGTCTTTTTAATGTTTAAACCAGTTTAAACTCTTTAAATATACAAATTTGACTCCGCATTGTGTATCATTTGTTCGGTAAGAAACAAGTCGTATTTCTTGGTGAGAAAGTGGTCATATCATAATAAAGACTTAATTACAAAAATTTTGAAACACCTAATTTTATTACCCTTTGAATAAAATGAATGAAAGGTTACTTCATGGAAGTATCTATATTTGAATATTACTTGTTTAAATACATAAATTACTTTTACGATATTAAATATAATTTCGACAGTATGCCGACATTTTATATATAACGCATTCATCATTTGGAGGACTATAAAAAAACTGGAATAATATTAAATTTTCCTATTTAGCCAAAATCTCTTCGTAAATTATTATCAAAAAAAAGGCTGATCATTTTATAACTACTTATCTTTCATATGAGGCGTGAAGTTGTATATTTAATTGAAAATTTTATATAATTAATTTTATAAGTATATATTTTGTAAATTTTCATTATGCACTTTAACACTCTGTTGATAAAAAGCAATTAATATTAAGTGCGTCCATCCAAAATCACGTGAAAACGGTTGCCACGCTTTTATTGGATTCGCAAGCGATGAAGGTTGCTGAGAGAGAAAGAGAGTTTTTCGTTTCCATTTACTCCCTCATCTCAAAGGCTTCTCCGGTCCCTTCTCACCTATCCCCCTCCCTACACTCCCCCCCCCCCCCCTATCTTCTTCCCTCATCTACTCCTTGGAAACCTCTTGTTGTCCTCTGTTAAGAATGCTAAGCCCCCACTTGGCAAACCGTATTAAGAAAGAACGCTGCCAACAACCCGCGCGCCTTCTTCTTTTGCTTTTACGAACACTTTACTCTGCGTCTCCTTCTTTCTTTCTCTTTCTCTCTCTCTCTCTCTCTCTCTCTCTCTCTCTCTCTCTCTCTCTCTTTCTCTCTGCCGTTCTTATTTTGCATTGCAAATGCTGGCTTTCAGGTTCGTCCATGTTGCCTTCGAATTTATTTCCTCAGAGAGAAGAATAGCCACTGATACCAACCGCCTACGAACATTATCTCTTAATCAAAATTCCAGAAGGAATTCTTTCTCTCTCTTTTTCCTTATTATCCTTCGTTAACGTAGTATAACATAGTTATCCTTCTTTTCCTTAAGAAGTATTTCATACTTACTTTTTCGTATTCGAAAATGGATTTGTGTGATTCGCATCATTTCCATCAATCAACGGCCACCTTTTAAAGGCTCCCTCATTTAAGTGTTTTTACAGTGTTTTTGTGTTTGTAATTACAAACGAGCTCAATCATTCCTTTTCACTTATTTTTCAAGTTGATTTTATCGTAATAGTGATTATTAAGCTTAATCGGAGTTTAATTTTTTTAAAATGCCTTCTTCACTCTGGTGACACCAGAATTAAAATTAATATTGATTTAAAAGGAATTTCAAATTGAAGCGTTTCTATTCCGTAGTGAACTGCATCAATATATGAATTTCATCATTTCACTTGTCTCGATAATAAAGTCCGATCTTCAATCCGAGGTATCAACTCATTAGTAATGACGTTTTTTCATATATTCATAAATCACTCTTCGATATCCGAATTGCTCCCGAATAAAATTAATTTACCGTTAGGGATAAAATTATATCTAAATACATCTCTCGTCCATTAAAATGACACAAATAATTCAATATATTTAACAACATATTCAATCATATCTATATTTTTTCTTATAAGCTGATTCAGCTGAAATTGCCTTTATAAAGGTAATAACAGTTCACATCAAGTGCAGTGTTGTTAGGTAATATTTTTACTCAAGGCAAGTTTTGGGTTATTATGGTATTTTAATTCATGTATACGAATAACAAAATATACACTTAGCATCCAGGCTTCCTATTGACTATCCACTCCTTTCAAATAAGATAATGGACCAACAATTGATTTATGAATTGACTAGCTAACAAAATTTCCTAAATTATGGATCTGCCATAAGAATGGTTAAACTTTAATTACGTTCGGCGAAAAAAACTATTTAAAATAATTTGGCACATATTAATCCTTCAATTTTCTTTTAATACAGTTTGCCATTGTATTCTAGTATTGTAATAATTTTAACACAATATATGCATTATTATTCATGTGATTCCCAATTTTCCTCGGCTCTTCCAATTTAAATTGATAAGAAAACGTGAATATTTAATTTACAAAAAGTCAGATATGATGTCAAGTTTTGTCACTAGAGGGCGACACTAGGCTAAAAACTGAGCCACATCAGACTCGTGTGCAATCGTGATTCACTGTCCACTGATTGCAATTATTTTTCAAGATATTATTGGAAACAACATTATAAGGAGTGACTAGAGTCTGTATGTTATTTCATTTAATTATTCTTAATTTTAAATATTAAATAGCTTGAAATATTAACTTTTCAGTTTTGGGTTAAATGATTCCTTGCATTCAATTGAAGGAAGAATCGAATAATTGATAGAAGTATATTCAATTTCTTGAATATAAAAATTACTTAAATATTTTATATTTTATTATTTTGTGATAAATAATAATTTTCCACGGTCCTTAGTCGATTCTCGATCTTAAGTACACAATATCATTCTGAAAGATCGTAAATAATTAAGACTGAATTTTGGCCGAAGCTTCGATCATTATATCATCTTTCTTTTCAATATTCTTGAGTATAAAATAATCTTTATCTGTTGAAACAGTTATAAATGTAATAAAATTAAATCCATATATAAAGCCTAAGTTCGTTGTTCTGAAATGACGGCTGCGGTATTTATAAATTTAAAATGCAATATCTTGCTGCTGCAATGAAGGCAACCCAGCAGAAGCAAAAATCAATTTGGGCGGTAACTCTTGAAAAACCTCTTTCAGTAAATTCCACTATAAACGACTTTTGCAGTATTTTGATTTTTTTTTCCATTTCATATTCTTGTTATCCATTGAATCCTAAATAATATAGACTAATCAGAGATATAGTCCATAACAAAAAAGAATCATTGAAAAAAACGTTCAAGTGGAGTTGCTTAAGACGTTAACTCGTTTTACGGAAAAAGTAAAATTAAGTTTTAGCATAAAGAATTTATTCAGTTTTCTTATAATTATGATATTAATCAAATTATTAAAGATAAAAATTATCATATAAACTGAGTCAGTTTTACAGTGTTCTCTTATTATTGATTATTTTTTCCGGCCAAACATTAATTTCACTCAGAATGGTCAATTAAAGAGACAGAAACAGAAACTTGCGAGAAACGCGACCATTTTCGTTAAAGTTTCGAGAAAAATGATTGTATATCGTTTCTAATCAGTCAGTTATAAATCGTTTTTAATAATTTAAGATTTTTTATTTCTATTAATAGTTGATTTTGGGTGTTTATCAATATAAAAATAATTTCAGCACAATCAATTAAGTGATTTTAGAGTTTGCTAGGTTAATATTTCATTCTATTGCTTGCTTTCTATTCACTATATATCCATGAGAATTACATATTCCAGTGATTAAAACTGGAGATATCTAATAGGCATTATTGATTCTTATTGAACAATGATAGTTGTCATTGGCAAAGCCGTCGACTGTATAGGTGTAAGTGGTTTGTGTTATGATTAGAAGATGAATGGCGTTATGTAGAAAAGAGTTTTTCTTAATATCAATTTAATCATGTATGGTGATTTCATATTTTTAGAGATTTTTACCTTTCCCATTATGTCCTGTAATCATCGGGGCATTTTGATTCAACATAGACAACTATGAAAAATAAAACAACACATTCGCTGACTAAGTTAAATGATATGTACTCTAAAATGGACGATTGTGTCGTCCTAGACATATGAGTAACAAAGAATCTTTGAATTAACACGCGAAGTTCTTTTTATTAGCGAATCTCAAGGGATATCGGAAAAATAGGCAAGGTCGCCATTTTGGCTAATCGCGGATGATGCAAAACAAACAAGAGATCAAATAAGAACTGTTCGCCAAATGAATCAATTACGATATCCCTATTCTTGATATTGCACATATGCCTCGAACGACTATTTCAAGCCATAACAATCTAGCGTGGTTCATAATCAATCAATTAATGATTTTCTTAAGAGACAAAAAAATTTTTTTTTTTTTAATTTTCTGGAATTCACTTGCACTTTTATGTCGCTAGTAGAAGTTGAGCCCCTTTATAACACTATCGATTTGTTTTAATTCATTTAAAAAGAGGTTTCCCTTGGGATTTCGCGCATATACTCACACACACTCAGACAGAGAAAAAGAAAAAGAAAAACCCTCTCATATATTTAAATTGTTAATAATTACCCTCAGGGGTAAGAGGGGTAAATAGAAGCGAGGAGAAAACTCTAAGTTAAATAGCCAATTTTAAATTCTGAAGAAAATTTCTGGAAACCTTCTTGCCTTCATTTAAATTGATCTTTTGCACTTTGAAAGGCAACGAGAGAGAGAGAGAGAGAGAGAGTATGGGTGGGGGGCTTAGCGTGGCCATTTCCTATACCCCCTCTTTTACTCTACCCTCCCTTCCCTCTCTTCTACCCACCCATCCACCCGCCTTCGTTCGTTCTCTCATGGCTCAAACCATTTGAATACGGGATAGTTAATTAATGAGGTGTGAGGCCAGGAGATTCTTTTAGGAGAATGTCTCCCAGGGAACAATGCGCAACGCAAGGGTTAAGTCAAAGGAAGAAGAAGCGGAGACGAGTGAGAGAGAAGCGGGGGAGAGGATGGGTGGGGGGTGAGATGGGAAGGGTTTGAGTTTCGACTGCATCCCGCTTAATGTACTGACCACGCATGCGCAATCGATCGCACCATCTCGCTGTCGTGGGACGTTACCAGGTCCCGCCTCCCATCTCTCTCTCTCTTTCAGAAGGGTACGCTGTCTCGCAATCTCCCCCGGACTCCGAAAATGGGACTGGTCCGGACAGTTTTAATTACTCTAAACTGTCCTAGGGACAATGTCACCCGTTGTTTATACTTGAAGCGCGCGGCGAATGCGTTACCGGTCCGATGAGAAGCGACGCTCGCCGCCAGAATAAGGAAAAATGTTGCGCCACCCAAATTTTTAATCCAACTAGCAATCGATATTCAGAGCCCGTGAATTCTCGCTCACTTGTAAAAATCTCCTTTCTCGTCTATTACAAAAATAATCCAATAAAATGCAATTAACGTTGGCTAGAATGCCGATTGTTTCCTTCGACGATAATCAGGAATGTATATTAATATTGCGCGTTTTAAGCTACTCTGAAAGAAATATATAGAAAAATTTCCATTTTCTATTGACAACTATTAAAAATCCCTCAGCTTTTATAGCTATTCTTATTTTGAAATAAATGCAAAAATTCGAAATTTAGATTTCTAATTTCAATAACTAATAAAAATTATTGTTTTTTTACATCAAATAAAGTCGAAGTTTTATATCAAAATCCTATCAGAAATAATAAAAAAAAAATTCAATTCCAGTCTGATTATTGCCAGATCTTGACTTTGGTGAAACTTCTATTGTATTAGCTACTAATTTGCTCCATTCAAAGATTAGGCGGTTTGCGATTTCTTCTTGTTCTCTATATATGTTACAGCTTGTCTTTTCAGTTTAATTTTAATACTATGTGTTTGCAGAACTTGTTATTGAGCAGCTGGAATTAGTCCTGTTTTCCGTTTTTGTGTTTGTTTTTTTTTTAATTGCATTACTTCTGAGCCATTGCCAAGTCCTATTGATATCGACTCTTCTTCCAATCCCCTTTAATATGTTTTGTGCAGAAGGACCGACCTATTGTTCGTTTATATTCCTTCAACCTACTTAAAAAATAGCACTTGCTAAAACATAAATGAGCACTTAATTCGTATTGGTCCTTTTCCTTTCTTTTTTATTAATAATGTTCGCTTCGCTTGTAACTTCTGCTCCCATTTAACGAGGTTTAAAAAAAATTAATTTATTTGTATTTCAAAGTTTGAATTCAAAGCATAGATACAGCTAATGACTTTTTTGCCTTGTGATGAATACTGCTTTGTATGTAATGTATTGGGTGTCCACAAAGTCGTTTGAAAATTTATTACAAATTTAAATAGCATAGTAATAAAATAATTCTTTTCCTATATCAATAGTTTACATTAATGTTATGTTTTTTGTTTTTTTTTTATTTTAAAGACCAAGTCAAAATTTGACAAAATTAAAAACTAAAATTCATCAAAAATTCATCAAAAAATGATTACGTTAAGAAGAACGTGAACAGGAATTGACTATCGTCTAGATATCTTTCCTAGGTATAGAAATTTATTAACGATTGGGAGGGGGTGCTATTTTTTAATGTTTTGTAAATATTTCAAACGTATCCAACTTGTTTTGATTTTAATAAATATTTTAAATAGGTAAAAGATTTTGTGGATACCCTGTATATGACATTGCAAGTCTATATACAGAGTGATCCAAAAGTCGCGCACATCGAAACCAGACTACATTAAGTAATACTATTTAATACTATTTGATATAGTATATACTCAACACATGTATATTTTTACAACATATGCTCAAATATAAAAGTTTCAAAGTAGCCGATAGTAAAACTTTTCAACTATTACACAATATATAGACAATCGAATTTAGATGTGCGCAGCCTTTAGATCACCCTGTATATAAAACCTAAACTCTCTAGGTGTCTTTCAGGCGTATTTTTTCGAGGGAATTCAGGCATGTAAAAATCTGATAACTAAAAATGTAGCTATTTATATGTATATGTATCTCATGAGAGATTCTAATTTCCATATTTTTTTCTATAGAAAAGTCTATAAACTTTAGGATACTCATTGATTTCTTCACGGATATTGTTGCGAATGTCTAAGATGACATCTTTGTTGGAATACCTTTCGTAAGAATGTCATCAATATAATGATACAATTTTGTAACAATTATAACCATGGGAAAAATTGATATTTCTACCATATCGTTTTAGTAAAAATTTACTAAAATGATATTAAAGATCTAAATAAAAAAGACATCTAATGCTCATTTTTGAGTTTAGGAATTTTAAAAAAATGTTTATTAAATATTTAAAGGTCAAAGTCGAATATTAATTAACCTGCAACTGAATGGTTATTTTGCAACTGTGGAACAATTGTTTGACCAATTGTTAAGACTCATAATCATAGAATCTCAATGGAATCGTGATTTTTTTTAAATGTTTGTTAAGACGTTTTTCCGCTTTCCAAAGCAAGCATATACTTTATTATTAAATAAGTCTATCCCTTATTCATTTGTTATTGAAAGTCCGTTTTAATTCAATCTTAGGCATAGATCCATTTATGTATTAATTTTTTATATTATGAATGAATAATTAATCACAATTATTAATCAATACTCCTTATTTCCCGTTTTGAAAACGGGCGTTAAAGGGCTTATTTTAATATAAGAATTTGATCAAATGTTTAAATAGAAAATTTCTACAACTTTAATTTTGATTTGCGCTGTGGAAATATTATTAGGTTATTTTTTGCATTTTTAAAAATTATTTTTACATGTAAAATACTGACTCCTACCAAAATCCAAATGTTTGTTTTTATGGTGATTTTATTGCCATTTGGCTCTCTTTCTTCTAAAGGTCAGCTATTATTATTTAAAACGCCAAAGTCATTACGCGGTTTTATTGACGAGATCGCTGGGACTAGGCTTTTATTTTTTCAATTGGAACGAGACATGGGTTCGAATCCTGCATTTGGCATAGATGATTGCGTTATTTTTTTCGGACTTGTGAAAAGATGTACAAAAAATTAGAGTAAGCCAAAGTAACAGCTCCATTAAGTCGTTCTATCCTCTCTTAGAAGCTCACATACACTGACCCCAGAAGACATTGAGAGCGAGGGATCGGTTAAGCTTGTATTGTTTGAATTACATGAAACAGTGCGCACATTATTTCCAAATGATACGCTGTCTACTTAGTTAATTTATCGTTTCTATTAAGCCGTTGCACACTTTGTGACCTAATTATTAAATTTCAGGATCTAAAATATTGATCCAATGTAATGTATTTTCATCGGAAATTATTGATTGTTTTTTTTTTTAATTTATGTGGTCATTAAATGAATGAACAGGGCTGTCTGTCGAGAGCGAAAAGAATAGTTTAAAAGATCGAGGCCAAGTATAAAATCACGTAATTAAACGTAATTAAAGCTTCACACAATGAACAGATTTTCTGTTTTCTCCTAAAACATCGCATGTGAAGCAAACCGCCCTAAACAACGTCATTAACCAATTTGAAAAATCGTCATTTTCTTCCCATCACTGCCGCAATTTTGTTCCTTCCGTTTCCAATAATAATAATAATAATCATACCCCCCATCACTACCAACCACCACCAACAGCTTTCTAGTCTAAAAAAATCCCTCTCTTTTACCAAGCGATAATATTTAATACCCCAAACCACGGGATCCACACGGATTATTAAAATTATCGGCGGAGCTCCTCCCTACCCCCAATTAAAACCTAACCGCTAATAGAATAACCCTTCTTCGGTGCGACCCCATCTTCATTAAGGGTTCCCTTGTCATCGCCAATTTTGTCAAACCAAAGGAAAGAGGGGGTGGGGGCTAAAAACATTAAAAGGAGAAAAACTAAATAATAATTACAAGTGGGGGAAATTGGAAAAATAATCATCATCTTCTCGAAGTCGAAGAAACAAGGCACGGTTGCGTTCAGCTGATCACCCGAGCGCTGGTAAATTGACCGCCTAGGGATGGTGGGTGATGCCCGGCGATGCAGTCCCGTGCGACGGGCGAGCCACCCATCCACACATACATACACTCACACACATGCACATACGCACACGCACACAAGGCGACCGAACAGACGATAATGGGATTGCAACGATGATACGGGCAACGTAACAATGATTTAAGCACGAACCCCATGAAACAAAGAACTGAAAAGCGGGATGGAGGCGAAAGGGAAAAATCGGATGAAACAACACAATGTCATGAATTGCATTTGCATCCCTCTCTCTCTCTCTCCTTACAAAATCAATTTGAATTCAAAGCCCACAAGGAATGTTTTAAAGGAAATTGCTGCAACGAATCTATTACCTGCGTTCTCTCATTAGCAATTTGAAATAGATGAGTCGTTCGCCTATTAAAAATCTCGTTCACGTTTTCATTTGCCGTTTCCTTTGCTACATTATTAAAGAAAGATGAGAATTGAATTGGCTGTACGAAACCCGTTTCGGGTCAATTGTCACCAGTTCCATCTCCCACCTATTTTTTAAAGTATACTACTATTTTTAATTATACTTCATAACTTTAAATAAAAACACAGAAAAGAATATTTAAGAGGAAATAAAACTTTATATGAGATATTAATCTCAATCATTTTTTAAACGATATATTTTCCGTTTAACTCGACGGATGGAAATCGCCACAATATCATCCAATCTGGCGAGGTTTTATGCTTCAGTCAAACTATAATTAAAGAGAACATGTGAGTTCATAGCATGGCAGTCAATGGTGCAGCTTAATGTATAAGCATGAACAATCTGCATTGACTGTTCGATTGAAACTGGACATCTCCCGTAGTGGAACAACGTATGCAAATTCGAGCAAAAATTTGAATATATTCGTTATAAAACAGCAAGATCATATGTAGCTGGAGTCATTCGATGTCTTACCACGTGCTGAGGTAAAATGCCACCATCAAAACAGCTGAACGTTTTTTAACGTGCAGTAGTCATAGCTGCCACATCAGTGGCCAGTGTGTGCGAGCCGTAGGGGTGACACTGAACCTGCCAAAGTCGACCATGGGTGCTATTATCACGAAGTGGAAACGTGAAGGAGTGGAAGCATGACGTCATGGAGGTGACCGATAGAGACCAGAGGGCCCTGAAGTGGTTGATACGCAGAACAGGGCTGTTCCAGCGGAACAACGACGGCAGGACTTCCAGGAGGCAACGGGAACAACTGTCAGCACCATAACGATTCGTCGGGAGCTCCATGCATTAGGTTACACTGCTGCCCACAAGCCTGGCATCAACCCTGTAAACGCCCAGCGTCGTGTGGCCTGGTGTAAAGAACGATGTTGGTCGATGGGCCGCTGGAAGAGCATCTTGTGGAGCGACGAATCACGCTTAACACTCTACCGATCAGATGGGCGCACCCGGGTGTGGCGTTGTCAGAGAGCGGCCTCTACCTGAGTGTGTCTTCCAAACAGTGACGTTTGGCGGTGGTGACATGATGGTCGTGTTTCTCCTAGTTTGGACTTGGCCCGCTGGTTGTGACCGAGGGGAACTTGGCATCCACGCAGTATCTGGAGGTTCTAGATAATTCTATACTTTCTACGTTGTGGCAGCCATTCGGTGAAGAGCCATTTGTGTTCCAGCATAACAATGCGCCGTGCCATAAGGCCCGTGCTATCAGCCCCTGGTTTTCGGAGAATAATGCTGAGGAACTTCAGTAGTTCGTCCTGAGTCGGATCACTTGTTCAGGCTTTGAAGGAGGACTGGGCAAAAATACCGATTGCTTGCTATCAGAAACTGGCGGAGAGCATGCCACAGCGTTACTATTAGACAGGTTGTAAATAAAGCGTCTGTTCCATACCGTAGGTGGCCACTTTCAATTGAGGAGTCAGTATAGATGCATTGCGTACATTTTGAGCTATGTTGGACTGAACGTCAGTAATGAAAGAAAAAGGTGCTTGGTAGAAGGGGAGGCAGTCTTTTTCATGCTCAGCTGTTTCAGTCATACTGTCTTCTATCTGGCAAGCTCTGTGATTTGTCTCGCAGTCATTTCCCTCGCCTTCATAAACACGAATATTCAACAACATAGAGTCAAACCTGTAGAAATTTTAGGGTCTACTTACTTGTTGCTAAATTGTAATTTTCACTATTCGCACAATCGCGCGATAACTGATCACGCGAGCAAGATGAGTGAATCATATCCACCCAACCCCCCCCCAACCAAGTGATATATACCCCCTTTCTATTTAATCACAGTAAAAGGCTAAGAATTAATGGTTAAGTTAATTTTCATTTACCTTGCTCGTATTCAATCATCGCACGTTTGTACGGCTAGTGAAAATCAACCTCATCATCATCATGTAAATTTCCGACCCGATTTATGGTTCCGTCAACTGTATCTTTCTCTCGAATGCCAGTACAATATCCAGTCGATAACCAACTGCTCGTCATTCTTCTTCAGCATTTCGGGGGTGGATATTTCAATAACTTCGATAATTCGTTATAACTACGTGTTGAAAGAGTTTAAAATAAAACAGCCATGGATAGAGAATGATTCATGCTTATACAGTTAGCTGCATTATCTGCCTTGCCTTGAGGTGTCATCTGATGTTCCAATATGGCCGCCGAAAGGGGTAATGTGAAACTTGAGTCATTGGTCACTAGAGGGGTGACGACTGCGAATACTGTTACTTATAACGGATAGTAAAAAAAAAAAACTAAATAACAACCACGAATACTAATGATGTGTATGGGGAGAAATGGTGAATATAACAAGAAATTAAGCCTCCCAAGGAAAATATAGGAAAGTAGCGGAAGCCCTGAGCTCATCTATTTTTTTATTCCTTCATCTGCACTTCTTAACCCCCCATTTTTTAAATCAAAAATTAATATTCTCGAACCTTTTATTTAGAAAATATAAAATAACCCTATCTTCTTTCCTTTCTCATCATTTTCGATCAAATGATATATCTCCCTATATGTTGCCATAAAGTTCTAAAGACCAAGCGATTGCCACCCCCCACAATTCCGACCCTGTTGGGACAATTCGGCCCAAACTTTACAGTGAGGTTGATCTTGCTTAGAGGAACCTGCATACCGAATTTCACTTCTTTATATGCATAAATACGCATAGATCTTTTGGTGCCCTCTAATTTCCGCCCCCGAAACTCCGACCCCAGTGGGCCAATCAAATTTGAAAACCAATCTAAATTTGTGAAGGTGCACATGCCCATAGTAAGCTACATTCCGAATTTCAACCTTCTACCTCAAAAAATGCGGAAATATGATGGAGACGGACAGACGGACGGACAAATGGACATAGTGAAAACAATAAGTAGCTCCATTCTTCCGCTACTTAATAATATTGTCCGATGCCAGTGACGAACATAAAGAAAATTACTCATTACTTCTGAAAGCAGTTCTGTGTACAATGGGCAAAACTCGAAAATTATAAGAAGAAAAAAATGAAAGCTCTTGGTGTACCATTTCGCCATATATCGATCCACATGTTTTTCAACTTTCATTTTAACACAAACTAAAACAGAGAACTAGTCCAACAGTGGACATTTGGAGTCCAAACACGCCAGAAATTGCAGCTTCCTCATCCCCATATGGAGAACTACTGGAGAGTGACTCTTCATCTTGGCATTATCTGTTCGGTTGTAGTGCTGTAATCAACGCATTTCCTTCTAAGAAATTAGCCTGCTTTTACAACGATAAGTTTACGAATTCACTTGTGTATGAAATGTTTTTTATCATAATTTCTACTGCAGTGGGTTTAATGTAGCATTGATAGTTATGTTGTTTTTACGTCTGCAAATATTGGTTGTTCTTGAGGTAATGACAATTAGTCGTTCTGATGCAGATGAAAGTCAATACAATAATTCTGCTGATATATGCTGAATCTGTGCGGATTTTGGGCGAGATATTGAAATGTGGTCCAATTCACTTCTTGCGACATGTGGCCACATCAAGCTTGCTCTAGATGCTCTCGATTAGAGTTCATTTGAAATATAAAATAAATATTTCTTTGAGTATTAATGTCCTTTACATGTATTATGAAAACAGTGATTTTTCTATGTGTTCTAAGCAATCATGGAGGGAATGCTAGTCAATGTACCAAATCCACTTATTTTCCTTTTACACCAAAACCATAGCAAAGATTTCCCCTACTTCGTTCGAAGTGAACACCCTTGTACAAATTAATTGAAGCAAACAACTTCAAGTCTTGCGGGAATCCTTTTTGCTTGGTCGAAGCAAGCGTCATCTCTAGGAGTTATTTTCTTCATACGACCACACTTTCTTTTACGTTTAGGAGAAAGCGATACGGTTTCCTGCTTCTACTTCACAGTGCTAAACTCACATCAACCACTGAAGCAATCTCTCGATACGCCTTAGCTGAATGTTCGTGCAGAGTTACGATCTTCGTACGTTTCCTAAGTGTCACATCCAACTCGAATGGCGATCAAATCATAAATTGTCAGGTTTATAATGATGAAATACTGTAGCTGCTAACGTAATGATTGCATCAGCCAACGTATACTATGCGGTCGGACAGGATTCCAAAATCTGAAGCAATAGGTTATAGTTCTTGCTGACGTAATGATTGCATCAGCCAACATCAAAATGACCTAACTGACTTTTCGTGTTCGTTTTGAGTTCTGGATTACGACTAATATAGAAAACATGCTTTGTTTCAATTAATTTGCAATTCTTAATTTATAATTTAATAAATACAACTGAAAAATAAAATAATAATTAACAAATAACAAAATAATAAATATATAAGTAAAATCAAAATAAAACTAAAAAATCAAATAACT
>JAHWFO010038551.1:1803347-1830542 GCA_023313115.1 Rhysida immarginata | reverse complement strand
TATACGCTGTTAAATTTATTGTACATAATTTTGAAACACCCTGTATATCAAGATTAAGCAGTTTTTCCCAAAATACGATTTGGTTCGTAACATTCAAACATCTAGCTTAAGTATTGCGGTAAATAGGCTAGTAAATCCAAGTTTACTAGATTCCTTATATCCAGGGCCGGGTTTTCCATTAGGCTAACTAGGCTTCAGCCTAGGGCCTCAAGATCAAGAGGGGCCTACATTCAAATTGTTAGCATTAAAAATGGGAGGTGAAAGGGTCTCATAAGTGGAATAGCCTAGGGGCCTCTTTTCATCTAAATCCGACCCTGCTTATACCGAAGCTTAACTTCCAAGGATGGTGCTGTTAAAGGGTTTAATGCAAGAATACTGGAATCTGTTGTGAAACCGGCATGTAATATTGCGATAACAAACTAATTATACAAGACTTTCTCTAATGTATGATGATGGCCTGTTAAGCAAAGATAATTCAATTCCACCCCTTCACTCGTCTTTACCGCAAAATCCAAGAAGAGCACAAGGAAAATTAGGACAATGCCATATCCTTTATCAGCCGGCAAAATGCCAAGATTGTGGGGCTACTGTCCCATTATATCGAGCATATTCATCAGTTTTTTCCCTGTTTGACCATTCGGGAGGGGGGGGGCGCTATATCAGTTGTCAATTAAATCCCTCTCAACCAGGTACCAAGTTCTTCACAAGAAACAAGAATAGAGCTAAAACGACCTACAATAACGGCAGAGGAAATAACGCTGCCCACCCCTTTCAATAATTTGTATCCCTTTCCGGTTCAAAATCTAACTCCCGCCTTGCCTTATTTCATTTAAAATTTATTTATACCTCCAGAGATATTATTAGTAATACTTATAATATAATTCAAAAAATTAATTGAGAGCATAGCTCAGTGGTAGAGCATTCGACTGCAAATCGAGAGGTCCCTGGTTTAAATCTGGGTGCTCCCTTTGAAATTGTATAGATATGTCTTTTTAAAATTTGTGATTTCAAATTGAAAAGGAATTTAAAGTTCAGCGAAATGAGAAGTTATCTTTAAGGGAAATATTTCTACTATTCAGCGACACAGTCACATTATCACCAGCAAGGGAACAATCCCAGCCTGTATCTCTCAGTTTCAATCCAAATTAAAGTATTTTTTTCACCTGAATAAACCATTTATGCTTGCAAAATAAGAAATCGCACTATTCTGTTTCTTTCAAAATAAGCCGTAAAACGAAAGAATTTTGTTTGCGCGCACGTAGCCATACGAAGACTCCATTTTTACGCCCATAGATGAAGCGGTGTGCGCATTATACACTTATTTCCTCCAGCACTGAACCGGCGACTCCAAGAACTCTTACAGCTCACTTGGTCGCCGAGTTGGTACTTATGTCAAAAATAAACACGAAAATATTAATTCTTTGCTATCCATCATATAGTGATATTTAGATTTCCAATTTTGAATTAAACAATAATTTCAAGTTATCATCCATTGCAATTGGATCTGTATACATTTTAATCTCCCTTAGGATCACCTGACGAAGTCCACCACTGACACGTGTTGTATAATGTTTACTTTAAAGTATAAATACTAGTTATTCACCATCTTTCTTTCATGTAAATTGAGCAAGTTTATTTAAGGGGATTTCTTAAAGGATATATTGTTCTTTACAGCAAACCATATTCACAGATTCGTTTTCACTCTTATGAGAATCAATTGCCGGTAATACGTCGCAGGAGAACAGGAGAACGGAGTGGAAGAGAAAGTGGGGGAGAGGGGAAATGGTGTGTGGGTGGATTGGAAAGGAGTACCTGTCAGTCACCTTGTCGCTGTGATGTCTGGAACCTGGGGTAATTAAGAGCAGTGTTTCCGCAAGGGCGAGCGTCATGCTCGGTGGCAACGTCATTTATGCTTGAGCGCCGCCGACCGGCGATATTTTGTAAAAGAGGCCCTGTCCCTCCACGTGCGATTGGTTCGCAAGAAAAATTTTAACTTTTGCAGTTTATCGCTCAATTAGTGACAATATTTCATCTTCCCCACCCCTTTCTAGGCAGGTTTCTTATTCACCAAGGGAATAAAAAATTCTGAGTAACTTCAAGAAACTCTCCTAAGTGTTGAACGCGTTTAAATGTTAAAGGCAAATGAGCTTTTTAAATCCATAAGAGCTTCACAGTTTCTATTTCACATGAAGCCCGCTTTATAGAAAGCAGGGAATATTCTTTATAAGATTAAATAGGCATTTACAAAAAAACTATTTAGAAATGAGTTATCTAACTTTTCAAGCTCATATTCATTTTACTGCAATATTTTACTGAAAATTGGGGGCGCAGTAAATGAAGAGACACTTCCAGCGCATATGGGACAGGATGCAGAAGCTACATACTATCTCGGCCTAGACAGGATACATTTCCTGAATCCTTTCTCTGGTGCGTTGGAAATGTGTATTATTTGCCCAGTGAATCCAAAGAGATCACAGAATTGCACATTGACCCACCGAAAATGTAACTGCATCGCAGGAGAGCTTCATTTGTTCGAAAAACTCTTAGACATGTCAAATTTATTTGCAAGTCTATGGTGATTGGCTATTTCTGTTCATCTAATTGTCAACCCTCAAAGATAAGTTAATTTCACTCTAAATATTTTAAGTGGCGAAGATGAATAATTAACATATTATTTAAAATCCGATCGGATTTGCTTTACAATAGTGATTTAATTTTTGAATTCTGATCATCATTTTCCATTAAAATACGCTGTAAGTCAGAAAAGGTATTTTACTTAGCGAGTAACTTCCATGTGAATGTAGTAAATGTTGGAAATGCAACAGCTCTCATGTAATAATAAAGATTCTGCTGTAAAGACTGTTGCACACATAGCTTGATTGTATTTAAGGTATGATGTGTTAGCATTTGTTGACGACATGCCACCGCAATCTTCTAAAGAAGCAGGTTAGGTTGCGTAAATTTTACTCATTAAGTGTGCAACCTAATGAAACGGACATAAATCAAAAATCAGCTGAGTTATATTTCGTCAATTTATTTGATAGTTTAAGGGTAGGCGGATTCCCGGTTTGCGAGTCGGGGGCCTGATCTGCCGATTGAGCTGATGTGTGGCTTCCTGGAAATTCATGTGGCCATATTGTACAGCTTAACGTTTTATATCCGCGGTAGCTGCGTTTGTTAGAGCGGTGCCAACAATAGGCATGGTCCCTGCTTCGAGTCCAGGTCGCGGAATTTTTCCTTCCCTTTTCTAATGTAATTGGGACATATATCTGGCAACCCATTCAATATCATCTCTCCTTCCAGTCCATGAACTTGAAAATCTTTAATTTAAACAAGATCAGAGGGGAAAAACAGGTATTTTCAAAACACGCTTTTGTAATGTTTTATTATTATATCTCTTCAAGCTGGCGTCAACAATTTGAAAAACTAATTGTTTGGTCGAAACAATTAAGCAATTCATATAACAATCGTTCCTCCGACTTATGGAGAGACGACTGAAATGAATTGGTGCCATAGAACACGAACCAGTGAACCGATTAGAAAAATGTTTTCTTTAACATGCATTGTCATCGATCCTGTGTATGTGTATCAAGTTTCAGCTCTCTAGCTTGTCGGGAAGATGTTTTAATATTGGTTACAAGATTTGACGGATACACAAACCTACAGAAAAGCAAGTTGAATAAAAGCGTATAAAAAAAAAACAACTGCCGAGCAGATCCTGCATAATCCTGAGGAGCTTCGACCTTCGTGACTTTGCTCATCGCTTTCTATAGCCTCTGTTAATATTGGTTAGACCTGAATGTTTCTTTCAACAATTCCAAATACGCTTCTCCAGCAGAACGACCAAGTAAGTATAAAGGACCAACGAGACGATCACCAAACATTCGTTAGACAGAGTAGAAGTGTGCTAGTTATGTACCTCGCGCAATTTCATACAGTTAAGAGCAAAATGATAAGACCACTTATATTTTTTCTTATAATTGGTAAATTAAACCTTATTTTTAAATACTGGCTAGTGTCAACTGTTTGTTATAGTTATTAAACAATAATGTTAAAACCTCAATGAAAATAACAAATTAGATTTTTAGTTATTAACAAAAATGTCCTTTATTTGCAATTTGCAAGAGCGCAAAATGATAAGACCACTATAAGAATGGGTGAAAACATCAACTTTACAGGTATTATTACTTATCAATTGTATTTCTATTGCACTTAATGACATCAAGACATCACTTATGCATTGAATTGCTGAGGTTTTGCGGCTCACGGAGAGATATAGCATCCCATACAGAAAGAATTGCTGACTTTAGCTCTTCTTTTGTGCTGAATTGTTTTATTTCTCCATCTTAAGAATAAACACGACGAACAATTATGCCCCACAGGTTTTCCACGGTTCAGGTCGGGACTAATAGATGGCCAGTCCAATGCAATGATGTTCTGTGCAGCAAACCATTGCATTGTGTCTTTGGCAGTGTGAATGCTGCAGCTGTCTTGCTGAAAAATATAATTATTTCAAGCAATTTTGGCTGCATCAGGCAGATGATACTCTTGTTTAAGCTTCCCACCTGCCGCAAAGCCAGCCCATACCATCACTGATCCACCACCTTGCTGTCTTTTTGAAAAATACTTTGGCTCTTTTCTTATATCATGCCAATAGGAGTGAATTCCATCTGGTCCATCAAAGTTAAATTTTTTTTCATCACTAGAGATGATTTTGGACCCGTCTGTCTTCTCCAAAATGTGCTCCTCTGCAAACTTCATCCTGGCATCTTTGTGAGCTGGTTTGAGCCTTGGTGCAGCCTTAGGCCTGACAATTCCATGAAGCTGGACCTTTGCATTGTTCGCCTAATTGTCCACACAGATGCTTTTGTTCAAGTTTCATGTCCAATCTGTTTTGCACTCTTTTTTTTTTTTGTGTACATGCCTTCCTAACAACAAGGCGCTCTGCTCTTCGTGACAACAATCTTGGCCTCCCAGTTGATTTTTTGTGCCGTATATGTCGTTATTCTCCATAAAGTTTAAGACTACAGTCTTAGAACGACCAAGTTTGACACTGATCTGGCGGGAAGACTAACCTGCCTCGTGGAAAGCCAATATTTTCCCCTTCATCACTTAATGCTGTACCTCGCCATTTTGAAATGTTATTGCAGAAAGCAAGAGAAACACAATAATTTGCATACTGTATCAACCTATTCCTTAAAATAGGGGTGTTTAGTTTCATAGTTTCACCCATTCTTGAAGTGGTCTTATCATTTTGCACTCTTGTAAATTGCAAATATAGGACATTTTTTGTTAATAACTAAAAATCTAATTTGTTATTTCTTTAAGGTTTTAACATTGTTTTTTAACAATCACAAACAGTTGACACTAGACAGTATTTAAAAATAATGTTTAATTTACCAATTATAAGAAAAAATGCATGTATAAATGGTATTATCATTTTGCTCCTAACTGTAGATAAAGACAAACTGTTACATCGGCATTATTTAAATCTTCCTCCATGACGAAATACCATCATCATTACATATAGGAGAAGGCCTGGGCGTTTGGTGTATACATCATTGCTCTTAATGATGGTAGTCAATGGTAAGGTGATTCAGTGATTACTCTAACTTGGATCCCTACTTTGCGAGATGTCACGTATGACAGTATCTAGTCCTTCTCTATATATGGCGTTGGAACAACGCTTTCTAAACAACAAAGCCTGCTTACTAAGTCATTAAATTTAGCCCAACTTACAGATGAAGAAGTTCTTATGCTGTGGTTCAAAAGAATTAGCACAATTGAAATAAAGATTTGCTGATGAAATTTCACAAACATCAGATATGTGTAGCTCATTATTGGCAATTACATGTTACATAGAAGAGTAAAATACATACGTTGTGAAGACGCCTGCTAGAATTGTAGCTTACTTGTTGATGAAGAAATAATTATTATATACGATTTAACAGGAAAAGAACAGCATCAACAACAGAAAAAAATCAGCAAATCTTTATTCAATTATCAAATTAGATTGAACGCTGGCCCAAACTTGATGTCGTAGTGAGCAAGCTTTGTTATTTAGAAGGCGTAGGTTGGAAACGCCCTAAACGCCCTTTGTTATAGGAGAATCGTATATGGAAGATTGTGGTCACCACTTAAGTTCCTCGTTTATTTGGAACAGATTTATTGAAATGTAATGATGGGAATTCGATTTTGAAAAATACAATTGTAAAAGCAAATTCGTAGGACTTTAAAATAAAATGTCCTTGGACACCATTTCCAACTAAATTTTTAAGTGAAATTAACTTTTCTTCAAGGGGATGATTGAAATCAGTGAATGGAAGTAGCAAATTAGCATGTCTCCTTGCAAATAAAGTTAACGTGTCCGAATGTTTTCCGAATTAATGAAGTTAAATGTCAAAAAAAATTCCATTTCGGATTCCGTGTCCATTCTGTACATCCGTTAAAATAGGATGAAAGAATAAAGAAGGCAAGGACCTCTAAAAGACACTTTGAAAGACTCCATGATAAAGTTCCTTTTTAAAGCCCTGCGCACTTCACAAGAGCAGCGCAGTGCGGAGCCCGATTGAAACCTTTTTAGGGGTGTCTTCATAGTGCGTAAATTTTGTTCACTTTATATATACGTGTAATATACAGGGTGAGTCAAAAGTCTTTTACCCCCCCCCCCGGGAGATACAACAATTGAGTCTTAGTACAATTTCAAAACGAATGGAGATACAACAAATCTGTTGCAGAAACATATAGGAAGTTAGGTAGGGAGTAAACAATGGTGGTGTCAAATTTCACCTTTGACCTCGAATTTTGCACCTTGTAATTTGTAACTTTGTAACCGTTACAAGCAGAGAAAAATTTCCA
This sequence comes from Rhysida immarginata, assembly GCA_023313115.1. Classification (NCBI taxonomy): domain Eukaryota; kingdom Metazoa; phylum Arthropoda; class Chilopoda; order Scolopendromorpha; family Scolopendridae; genus Rhysida; species Rhysida immarginata. Next base: position 1,823,684 of record JAHWFO010038551.1, on the reverse strand, counting down.
ATTGTATAGTTTTAGAGCTCAAAACGCTGATTTTTAACAAAAAATGTGATTAAAAATAAGCTTAAAAATAAACCCGCTACGACAAAATGAAATTTCGGTGCTCAAGCTACATTGAGTTTTGTCAATGAATGATGTGCTCAATGTGGTGTCCTGTTGCATAACTGTGCGCGGTATTTCACAGAACCCATCACATTTAACATCATAATGGGTATTATGTCTGTATAAGACTAATGAATTCGTTGTTTCAAACAAGAAATTAAGCTTCACGAGGAAGATATAGGAAAGTAGCGGAAGCCCTGAGTTCATCTATTTTTTTATTCCTTCATCTGCACTTTTTAACCCCCCATTTTTTAAATCAAAATTTGATTTTCTCGAACCTTGTATTTAGAAAATATAAAAGAACCCTATCTTTTTTTCCTTTCTCATCATTTTCGATCGAATGATATATCACACCCTACATGTTGCCATAAACTTCTAAAGACCAAGTGATTGCCACCCCCACAATTCCGACCCTATTGGGACAATTTGGCCCAAACTTCATAGTAATGTTGATCTTGCTTAGAGGAACCTGCATACGGAATTTCACTCCTTTATATGCATAAATACGCGTAGACCTTTTGGTCCCCTCTAATTTCCGCCCCCGAAACTCCGACCCCAGTGGGCCAATCAAAAACAAAATAAATAGTGAAGATGCACATGCCTATAGTAAGCTACATTCCGAATTTCAACCTTCTACCTCAAAAAAATGCGGAAATTATGAAGGGGACGGACGGACAGACAGACGGACATTGTGAAAACAATAAATAGCTCTATTCTTCCGTTACTTAATAATTTACTGATGCCTGTAAATTGGCATACACCTTGTCCTTGATGTATCCCCAAAGGAAAAAAATCAAGTGGCGTCAAATCAGGAACCTCCTCGGCCAATCCATCGATATGGAAACATGTCATTGACGTGCAATGACTGCAAAATGTGGAGGTACCCCATCATGCTGAAACCATATGCGGCGGTACCGCACTACAGGTAAGTTTTCTAAAAAGTCTGAGACGAAGCCATCCAGAATTATTTCTGTGTACCTTACTCCTGTAAGGCAACCGTTGTAGAAAACAGGTCCTACCAAGATGCCATTCCATAGTCCACACCACACAATGTAGCTTGATAACTGAAATTTCATTTTGTTGTATTGGGTTTATTTCTACACTTATCTTTAATGTCTTTTTTTTTTTGTTAAAATCAGCGTTTTGAGTCCTACAACTGTACAATTGGAAATTTTTCTTTACCTGTGACGGTTACAAAGTTACAAATTGCAAGGCCAAAATTCGAGGTCAAAGGTCAAATTTCATACCACCATTGTTTAGCCCCTACCTAACTTGCTATATGTTGCCTGCAACAGATTTGTTGTATCTCCACTCTTTTTGAAATTGTATATGGGGTAACAGAATTTTGACTCACCCTGTATGTGGATATTTTTAATTAGCATATTTTATCCTAGACTTGTGAGATTTAATAGAACTTGTAGTTAACAATTTCTGTCAAAACGCGCGGATCCTGATTACGTCCAATCGGTCTAATTTGATATTTAATAAGAGCAATCTTAAAACATTCGGTTTCATTTACACCATTTTCGATCTACTTCCACATGTTGATATTATAGGCTATAGCCGCATTTTGTGGTGACTGCATTACCAGTAGCGTACCATTATATGACACGGTTAGGCTACGCCCAAGACTCACGATACACGTATAAGCGCGGCCAAAACCCCTGTGTCACTGTTTCTACAGAACAATATAAATTCGAGAACCTTTTTAATTTCATAAGAAAAATATTAACTTACTTTCATTTGTTTATATATTTGATCTTTGTAAATTTACAAAGAAAAAGTAAAATTAACATTTTTTAATATTATACTTAATTAAAATTTATTTTAATAAGAGAAGAGTGCAAAATGATTTCTTGCATAAGGAAAGAGATTCAAAATAATTTCTTGCTTAAGGGACCAGAAAGATTAGCTATGCTACTGAGCACTAGATTGAAAAATAGAATAGAACTGCAAAAAATTATGCATTTTTTTAGTTTCTTTTTCTTTTATATTTTTTCTTTAATTATGAGAAGCACGTGGAAGAATGGTGATTAATGTCGATAAAATGGGTCGAGGAGCGACACATATCGGTAAATTGAGAGCCCAGTCATTCGATCAAATGCTCCACTTGACACTTATTTCCTACCCAAAGCGACCAAGGGATAAGGATAAAAGGGGAAAAAAGGAGAGAAAAAGTGAATGCTTCAGCTAGAGTATGTGGACTCAACCGTCGATAACACCTTGTCACAGTAACGTCAAAAACATCCGAACCCACTTAAAATAAGCCTCACCAAGCGAAAGAGTGGGAGAGAGGGACCACGTCATAGGTGCTTTAAGATTTGACCATAACATAACCAATCCCTAATAATCTGAATTAACGTTTGCAGCATTAAAAATTGTTTCATTAATTTGCTCACTTACACCTTGGGACCGATTTCTTCTATTAATTAGTTCTTTGGCAATTGGAGAAGTTTTAAAATTTTATTCTTTGGTTGACTTCTTGCTTATTCGTCTGTCCAAAGCTCAGCTACCAAAAACAGTAGAATTATATAAAGGATTTTGTCCAGCTCGGGAATCCATTTAGGATGGCACCTGTGAAGGTGGCTGAAAAGTGTCATTCAATTTCTTAAAAAGGAAGAGACTGCAAATACTGAGTACAACTCGCATTCCATACTGCTTTCAGATAAGGTTTAGTGGGCCATTCACAAGAAATGTACAGGATTGCCCTTCTGCTGCACGATAATATTTTACGATATCGTTAGTAGGTACTACTACACTAGCCTTACAGTGGTGACGTAGCTCAACGATTTTCGCTTTTTTTGCCCTTTGAAGAGAGAGAGACAAAATTTCGCAAAGATGACGAAATGATTCAAGTAGCCCTCTTATGATTTAAGGACTGTTAACAGAATTCTACGCTGTCGGAATATACAAGTTCGAAGCCAAATGAGAAAATTTTATTGCAGTGATATGTGGAATGAAATAGTTCAATTAATTTCAATTATATCTCATAGTTATCCAGAATTTAAATCAAATATGACATTTATTGGACGCCCCTCGTATTTTATTGATTTATTTATTTCTTTTATCAGTTCTTTTTAATTTAAATTCTTATTTTTTTGTTTCCGTTTTGGGCCTTTAGATCTCCCTTTTATAAATAGTTTGGTCTTCTCCTGGTTCGTGTAATAAATTTGATAGATGAAATTATTCAAGGCAAATTTAATTGTTATTTACAAAGTCAAACACCTCTCGCATACAAATTACTTGTCTACATAGAGCATAACGATATCATGAGAAGTGTCCTGAGATTTAATAGCATAAATTACCTTGTATAATAAAGAAAATAACGAAACTACTAGTTTCACAAAATTATTTAATATTCGTACGACAAGGTCGCCTTCTTCAGCAAAACACTAGATATAGAATAAAACTACTTGTGTTATCAATTACGTTCTTCTGCTGCCAAGAAAAGATTAAAGACTGAACTTCTAAGAATTATCATGTACTCTATGCAACCCAAACATCCAGTTGCTTTTATATGAAAGTAGGATGTTTATGGACTCGAATCAAGAACAATCAGTGAGAACAAATTTGAATGTTAAAAAAAATTCTTCTTCACAGAATAAAATGCTTCCATTCCAGGCGTTCCATCACTGGAACTGCCTCCTGTATTCAATAAAAACATAATCTATCTATCTATACATACAGGGTGTTTCATAATTGGTGTCCCGTCTTTAGGTCCAAATAACGGCTCAAGGGGAACAGGTGGGGGGGGGGGGGGGAAATGAATAATGATTATTTGGTTTTAATGTCCCCTAATTCCGAATAAGAACATTTCGCGTCCCTGGGGGTGAAAGGGTAAATTTTGAAAATTTTAATTTTGTAGGGGTAGGGGTTAGACCCCGTATGTTATTTAGAAAGTTGTAGAGCATCATGTAAAATGTGGGTTTAGCAAAAAACCCGATGAAAAAAATCTCATCCCCTGCCCTTTATCGAGTGGGTAAAGTGAAAGGTATGGCTAGCCGATGTGGACAAAAACCATACTTATTAGAAAACAGTAGGACCTGCATTTGGAAAATTAATGAGTGGGGTCAAGACCATTAGCTTTTCAGAGTAACGACTCATTCATTCTCATTCATTTTCAAATGTACTGTTTCTAATAAGTAATAAAGTTCTAATAAGTTTCTAATGAGTTTTTCTGTTTTTGTGTACATTAGCTAGCCATACCTTTCACTTTACTCACTCGATAAAGGGCAGGGGATGAGATTTTTTCACCGGGTGTTTTGCTAGACCCAGAGACGGCGCGAAGCGGTAAGCAAAGCAAGCGTCGCATGGGGGCGCATTGTAGGATGGGCGCACCAACCAAGTTTGAAAGGGCGTATATTTTAAATGTTTGCTAGAGGTTTGCATGGGGGCGCCCAGACAGCTTTCCAAAAAAAAAGTAACATGATGGAACGTCGAATTTATGGCCTCTAATTACATTTAAATGACGATGAACTCTGGTCTTAGGTTACTGAAAAAAATTGATTAAAATACCCCAGAAAATTATGCGATCAAGGCTACGCCGTCTAAACGGAGAATCGTGGTGAGGCAACACCTCCTAGAAAGAAATCCAAACAACTGAAAATTCATACATTGTTACATCATCACATTTCGACCATTGTTAATCGTATTTCTACCAATAATAAGCCCTAAATTTGGTGGACTTATGATGATGTAACAGTGTATGACGTTTCAGTTGTTTGGCTTTCTTTCTAGGAGGTGTTGGGTGAGGCTACTGCCAACACCTCCTAGAAGGAAAGCTTGTGCACTGAAAATTCATACATTGTTACTTGATCATAAGAAGTCATAATTTAGCATAAAAGCTACTTATAAAAATGCGCCCTTGGTCTGTACGTTTATCCGGCCGTCCGCCGTTTGCACGATAACTTGCGCTGCGATGTAAACAAAAGCACGTGGTTTATCCAACGCAAATGGCTAGAGGGCGCCACTGAAAAAATCTCACACTTTAAACAATGGAGTTTCCCATCCTGTATTTCTTCATCCATGGTAATAATATGGTGTTGCGTTTTTCCTGCGGAATAATATCACGGTTAACAATCCTCCTCTTGCAAAAGCACTGACTCCACCAAATATCGAGATGTTCCTAGAGATAATGGCAGTATAGCTTGTTGAACCATCTTCTACATACCGGGTGTCCCAAATATGACTGATGGATTTTGAAATTCAATAAAAAAAGAAGGAATGCGATAGATATGTATCGTTTGCAGCCTTATGCTTTAGAAATCAGGGAATTTTATCCCACCAAATTTCAAATTTAGTTAATATTTTCACCCACAGGTGGCGCTGAAAACTATGAAAAAATAAAAACCGGTATGAAAATGTTGCAAGGACTGTTGCAAAAAACCATTTTGGTAGAGCGGACTTGCAATCTCAACAGCACACGCTATCAGCTTGACGACGAATTATGGACTGGCGAGCTGAAATACTTCGATTTTTAACTATACCTGTTACAGATCGCCTGCAGCGCCATCTCCTGGTAGAAATATTAACTAAATTTGAAATTTGGTGGGATAAATTTCTCTGATTTCATAAGGCTGCAAACGATACATATCTATCGCATTCCGTCTTTTTTTATTGATTTTCAAAATCCATCAGTCATTTTTGGGACACCCGGTATATAAAGAAGGATGTTTGTTTGTGGGTATTGAATACAAATCTACAGTTTTATTCCGAACTTGATGAAATTTTGCATACTTGACCTTCAACGCATGAGGAAGGTCACTGTCTACCTCAGATTTCGGAAAAATAATAATTATCGATAAAAATCGATATTCATGGTTATGGCAGGCCATATTAATGAGAAATATCTCATGACCAACAATGCAAGGAAAAGTTTGTGCAACAATAGGTATCAACAATGGTGTCAACAGACAATGCACCAACATTAGACAGGGATCAACAATATATATCTCATGACCAACAATGAAAGGCAAAGTTTGTGCAATTCCTGTTATTCAGGCTTTTCTTAGAAAAGAGAGGTCTTAGTACTTAACAATTTCTTGAAAATCTTTAAAAATGATTAGTAACTGGAGATAATGGAAAGTTAGCAGACTATTGAGAAAGAATGCAAAGCAAATGGTAAGCACCGTGCTATATTGAGCAAATGGTAAGCAGGTCATAGAAGAATTGGCAATCACTAACTACAAAAAGAGATGAATGGCCAAGACATCGAGAGAAGAAAAGGAATTGCAACAAAGTCAAGTGTACATATAAAGTAAGATTACGTGAGTAAGAAATTATTTAGACTAGCGGTGGCATCCTTGGAGATGTCCATCCATTGTGAGCCTTTAAAAATTATTTTTTCAAATTTTTATTAAGAATTTTTACTGTATTAATTTTAAGCGTTTTCATGTGTTTATTTTTAAGATATTTCAAAATTTATTCAAAAAAAAAAGTTCGAGCCATGCCGGGGTTATCAGCTGGCTTATTTGGTAGCACAGCAGATCCAAATATTTCCTAAAAATATATTTTGACTATATTTTATGGGAAAGTGTATATTTTGGAAACTGGAATGCTGATGACTGAACGTTCGTTTCCAAGAATTTTTGATAATGAGCATAAAGTGATGATACAGTGACAGAACATTAATAAGGCAGCGTCTATTGATTAGGCATAGGAGTCACGCGTGTCTCCCTTGAGCTCCCTGTCAAACGTCCAGACGACTGGCAAAAATTTATGAGTCTGGAAAGGAAAGAGAAAGAACGAGTATTGGTCAGAGAAACTCTGCAACTAAAACAGAAAAAGTTATACGAGCGTTTGAAACATCTGAGCAACGGGAGTTTCGAATAGAGCAACAGGGTATAAGAACTTCTACGTCAAGGGCAAGAAAAACTTGAGTCTAAAGTATCTGGTGATGCTCCGCAGCAGTGAGGCAAGTCAAGAAGAGTTCAGATGCTCCGGTATATCACCTGGACTTCCTGTTTTTCGTATTTTTCGTAGGATGGATAGTCCCTTTGCTCTGTGTTGTATTGATTGAGTTATTATTTAACCAATTGGGAGTTATAATTTAATTTTTTGAGATCTATCTTTTTATCTACAAGTGTAATTAACCCGGGCAACGCCGGGTACTCTGCTAGTTAAACAATAAAAACCAGAAACTGTGGACACCAGTATACAGATTAAAGGAACACTGAAAACACTAATCCACATGAAAATTTTTATTGACTCAGATGTACATTTCGGAAACCAAATTTTCATGTGGATTAGTGTTTTCAGTGTTCCTTTAATTTGTATATATTGTTGAACCATATTGACAATTCCATCCTAGACCTTGGTTATGGATTTGTGACTCTTCTCATCATAAAGACTCCGTGTGGATTTAAACCCGTAGACCTTGTTGGCCACTGTGTGGTTCTGATCTCAGACGGTTGTTCCTCGAACCATGCTTGGACAGTAAAAGACCGGGGAGAATTCACGTTTCTTGATAAAGCAGATATCAACTGCAGAATGCACGATAGCCACGCACAGCCAGCACGTTCTTTGCAGTGATTTTGTGTGCTAATGGACTAATGTATTCCATGAGAAGACTCTCTAAACCATCACAAGGGCTAGGATTTTCTTGAACAGTAGCGAGCTTGCAGGACTGAATCACACCTTCACTCTGTGTACACACACATCTTCACTATCGTCAGCGCGGCACAAATGAAAAACGGATTCATCTGACCAAATGGTGAGCGCCATTGCAGGGATACAGTTTTGATATTCTCGCCACCAATACCAGGAAGCCACAAATAGGGAAGTTTAGTGTATGCAGGTGTACCCAAGTTTTCGCTTGCTGATATTGCTTGCGGTTTTGGTATTGATCTGTACCGATGTTGCCATCTGAATAATCTACGCAATCCCGGTTATCAATACCTCCGTTTGCTACCAGTCGTTGCTACTCGCGAAACACTTCGATACTGTTGCCCTCAAGAACCCTAGAATTTTAATAGAATAAAATGACGCATTTCTTGCGCCATTATGCTTTCACGATCAAAGTCCCTAAGATCACCACAAATAGTCGTCGATTGCGAAGCAATTGTATAGAAAGCTTAGAGTCTTCCTGTTTATTGAAAGAATTTGGTTTGGTTAATTTTTATTTTGCGCAAGGATACCAATTAAAATTTTTCATCAGTTATATTGATAATACAATTATTCATAATATTCATAGTTATCCACATAATACACAGAATACGGCATTTGTGAACGCTATGGATATGCATCTATTTTTAAGTTCTAAGAGAATTTTCTGAAGTAGAAGCTTTCATTGTGTTGCTTAGAAATTTACACGTCTTTAAACATCTATCTTGAGTATGTGATAAAAAAAAGTTGCAGGATGTTTGTATATATTTGTGAAATCGGTGTGTAATTGGTGACTTTAAACGAGCACTAAAACATACCGAATGAATATTTAAGAAATTATTTTAATTCTAACGATTTCTAAACATTGATGGTGTATCTTGTAAAAATCAAAATTGAAAGATTCACGATCCCCGACAAAGTTGCATTACCGCCATCTTAATCAGCACCTATCTTAATTTACGGAAGATAGAAAGGAAATTAAAAGCCCAAGATGCGATGGACACAGAGGCCGGGTGTGCCTGAGTGACAACGATCGCCAACAATATGAGAGAGCGACAATGGCATAATATCGCAACAAGAGAGAGAGAAAATCGTATTAGTAATAAACAAAGCTTCAAAACTATCATTGCTAATGAAATTTTCTTGGCAACGAGGCAGTTTCTCCCTTCCTTGGCTCGAAACGTCGATGAGCCACAAGCTGATGCCGTATATTAACACTCGGCCAAGGCGACCACAAAGCACCGGCCCCGTGGAACTTGCCACAATTGGCAATGGGGATTTTATTATTGGAATCGCCATTATTGGATAATTGAATGATCGCTCCAGTGCGCGCGTGGCAAAAGGCTGTTGCACACAAAACGATCCACAGGAAATTGATTAATTCTGACGAACACTACCCAATCTCCCCTCCCCACTCTAACCCCCTACCCCTTCTAACACCCTTACGACAAAGCCAGACATTTGCTGTCGCTCTCGCTCCCTCTTTTGACCCATCAACTTGCGGCCTTCAGTAAACACAAGGAAGGCGATTCGCCAAATTACAGCTTACAAGCGAAGTCAACTACAACTCCTTTTTAGAATGCTTGCTTGACTATACAATAGCCAAAGAAAGAGGGGAGGATGTTTAATATCCAATTTTATCTTTAATTGCTCATTTGAAAAAAATAATGTAATGTTATACATCCGCATTTTAATGATGTTGTCCTAATTATACAGGAAATATTATTATTATTATTATTATTATTATTATTATTATTACTAGAAATATACAAAGCACAATCATAAAGAAATAACAAAAATAATAAACTTCATTGACTGGAGTTACTTCACTGAAACGAGTATCCATTGGATGCTTAGTTTCAGTTGTGTATTCGCAAAATGATATTCTAAGCAGTGCCGTTTTCTGCAATAATGATGATATTATTTCAGAAGTTTGCTGGTTTTTTTTTCAGAAGCTTGTGAAATTCTTCGAAATTATCCTTAGTACTTCTTCTTTATCCGCGATGCTTGTATCTCCTACAATTGCAATATTAATTACTGAAACCTGTATTATATTTTCATTTCAATATTATTCTTATTGTCTTGGAATAAGTTCGGAAGCCTTTCTAATAAGGTGGACCCAACAAGAGAAACCACAAAGGGCTCAAGTGATTTCCTTACAATATGATACGTGTAAAGATTTGGTTTTCTCTATGTGGATTTATACCAAATGTGTTAGGCTCCCCGCAGGCATTTTATTACATATTCAAGATCAGTATATTTAGTGAGCTTGTCTGAGTAAAGTCTTTTGCAAATTATATGTAAGTTGAACGGAGCTACTTATTAGTAAGTCCAAGTGTCTCGAAACTTGTAGGGTTTTTCCTTGCATCATTACTAAATATACTATGCAAGTTAAATGGATAATGATAATTTTGGGACCGAATCTGAACTCGGCAGATATTGCAGATATTCCTGTGGAAACAGCTCATCGAGAATATTATAAAAGTGTGCTACTGTCCCAGAAAAAAGAAAGTGCAAAAAATTGCATTGCAAGTATGCCAAGGCGCACTGAAGCCGTTATAATCGCCAGAAGTTCTGTGACTAAAATATTAATGTTTTGCATAAAAGTATATGTATTCTAGTGGATTATGTCTAAGGTAAGCCGGGGGAAGATGGATAAGTTTAAGTCAATTGACAATTTTAAAAAATTGTAAGTGAAAAAAATTAAATTTTATTTTAAAAAATATGATTGACCAAGAGCAACATTTTTAAGAATTTTCAAAATGAAAGATCAATATTAAGTTTGATAGAACATGAAGTTATCAATGCCTTCATCAATCCACCTTACCCCTGGACACAGGGGGGAAGTGGATAAATGTCTATAATGTTGCTAATGGCCAATCAGTGAGGCTATGCCTTCATTCAATAGCCTTTACTTAACACCTCCACCAACCAAAAAACTGCATTTTTACAATCGTTATTCAAATTTGTAGACCAGAATGACTTTTATCGTGTCTTAGATGGTAGGGCTTTACTCACGAAGCTGGATGCGACTGCTTGCAGAAAATTTTTTTCCTTCCCGTTGATCGCGGCCGAAATCGATGGAATCGGAAGTAACTAATGAACAAATATCGTCGTCTAGTGGAAATGAGCGAAAACCGATTTTAAATTTTTTTTTGCGTTAACAGCTTAACATTATTCACCTTCTCCCGTTATCCTCCTTCCCACGGGTTACGCTAATATTCACATTTTAATTAGGAATTATAGTTTTGTATACTATCTTTAAAGAGATTATTAGGTAATAGTTTAAAATAAAAATGTTTATTTTAAAAAGTAGACATATTTGATTTTATTTCTTAAACAACAGTTGTAGCAAAAAAAAGAGGACGACACACAAAACCATTGGAATAAACCAAAATTGGACATGGAGTGGTAAGATTCTGAAAAAAGATGACGTTTCGGATAGAGACTATCCTTTGTCAAAGCAAAATATTAATTAGGGCATTTCCTTATCTCTCTTTTTTTAGCCATTCTCTTCCATCCCTCCTTGGCGTCGATCCTATACATGGAGGCTTTCCAACGACCTTTTTATTATTATTATTATCATTGTTTGGGGAAGCCAAACTTGGATCAAGTCCGGAAGCCAATCCCAGAGGCGGACCCAAAACAGGGCCAAGCCCAAGGGACTCAAATGCGAGGGAGGAAAAGTTATGCAGTCGTGGGAGTATTGATGTTTGGGTGTAGGAATTTCCTTACTATGTGACAGGTGTTTAGAATTGTGGCTTTCTGTAAGGTTTTGTATAAGTGTGGGTTTAATCTTAGTATTGACAGGCTTTTGTGTAACGTGTGTGGAATAACCCCAGTGGCAGAAAGAACGACAGGAATAATGTGCACTCTGTTAACTCCCCAAAGGCGTTTTATTTCGTGTGCAAGATCCGTATATTTAGTGATTTTGTCAGTGTATGTCTTTTGTAAATTGTGTGTGTTGGGGATGGAGATATCAATTATGTAAGTCACTTTGTTTTGCTTATCTACTACTGTAATGTCTGGTCTGTTATGAGGGATAGTTTTGTCAGTGATTATAGGGTGAAGACCTTGTCCTTTACACACCCCCATAAAAAGAAATCACAGCGGTGGATTGGTCGAGCAAACAATAACCTGGAACTTGCAAAGTGGCCACCGCGGAGCCCCGACCTCACACTTTGTGATTTCTTTTTATGGGGGTGTGTAAAGGACAAGGTCTTCACCCTACCCCTTTCCCGTAACCTAGACGAGCTGAAAGAACGCATTACGGTAGCGATACGTGGGATTGATGGAGACATGTTAATGCGGGTTTGGGACGAATTCGACTACCGCATTGATGTATGCCGTGTCACGACAGGGGGGCATATTGAACATCTTTCACTGTGTCACAATAAACTTCAAGAGTTTTTCTTGAAGAATCCGTATGTGGTGTGTCTATATTCTGAATAGCTTTGATGTAATAAATTTTTAAAAGTGTGAATTTCTTTTGTAATCACCCTGTATTTATAATATGGAGTGTGAATGTCCCTTAGCTTGTGTATCTTAGCTAGATGTTGATGTATGATGTTGGCTACCTGGTTATGTCTGTGTAAATAATCTGTCTGCGTGAGTATTTTGCAACTGGATATGACGTGTTGGATGGCTTTCTCTGCGATATGGCATTTCCTGCAAGACCCATCAGTCGAATCTTTAATAATATGTTTTCTGTAGCTTTTAGTGTTAATAACCTGGTCTTGTATGGCAATCATGGTTCATTCAATTTCCCCAAAGAGACTCCCTTCACTCAACCAAAAGAATTGTATGGCTGGTTGAGGTCAGAAGGATGTCTACCGTGGAGTTGCTTCCCGAGCCATGATTGAAGTTTAGTGCATGTTGTAGGAATGTTATGGGTGTTCTGCATGCTGGTCAGATTCAGAGGTGTGTAATTTGTATCAGCCATGCAGACTGCTTTGTGTAATGGTGATGTGTGTTGTTTAGAGTAAAAGAATTCTCTGAGTGACTGAGTCTGTTTCTGGTGTAGATCTATTATGTCAATAAGACCTCTGCCTCCCTATTATGTCTTTCAATAACTGCGTGTGGATGGTATTTTCTGTGCTTTGTAAGCAGTTTACGTTGTTTCCTTTCAAGTCCCACAATATCTGTGTGTGTCCACTGTATGACTTCAAAGGAGTAGGAGAGTATTGGCGTGGCTTAAGTATTGATGGCCTTGAATAAATTTCTGGAATTTAAATGCGTTTTAAGTATTGTCTGTAGCCTATGAAGATATTGTTTAGTGAGTGTAATCTTTATGTGTTTGTGCTCCACAAGCTTGGCTTGCTTAAATCCTAGATATTTGTAAAATTCGTCATTTTCCATAGCAGCAATGTGGTCTGGTTCATCTAATGTGAAGCCCCTACTCCATTTTCAATGTGAATGGTTTTGCATTTGTCCAACCCAAATTGCATGTCTTTTGAAAACGTTTGTGTAATGTCAAGTAACTGGTGCAATTGTGTTTGTGTGGAGGCGTAGATTTTCATGTCGTCCATGTAGAGTAAGTGTGAAAGCGTGTAGTGGCAGCTTTCATTATGTTTAATTGTGTAGCCATAAATTGTGCTGTTCAGTCCGTTTGAAAGTGCATTTAGTGCACGACAAAACCAAAGTGGGCTCAGTGAGTCACCCTGGGGCGAGTTTTTGGACATGAGATCTTGGTTTAGTAAGCATCGCTCATACGTAAAAATTGCGTAATGTCAAAGCATTCCAATGGTAAGTGCTCTGATCTTACGCGATGCTTACTAAACCGCAGTCTCAAGTCCAAAAACTCGACCCTGGAAGATACCCCGGTTTATCTGTATTTTGTCAGTCGATTGACGACCGTTGGACGATTGACGCTTGCTTCTGCTTCCTTTGTATAGTCATGTGACTTCCACCGTCACCCTCTAGCGGCGGGCTGTGAACTTTCTCGCTTTTGTCGGAACCACTCTTTGTTACACACGCAACGATATCACCATTCTGTCACCGGTTTGCACATTCCAGACTACGGCTTGTTTCTTTTTGAACGCTCCTTATATTTTATTGGAAGAATTATAGTCAAACTTCATATATCTAGATCCCTGAGTGGAATGATGGATTAAAAAAAAAAAAAAAAATGAAAAAAAAAAAAAAACAAGAATGATTTTACCAAAGCGGATAAAGGGTGCACATCTTCGTTTTAGAGCACCATACATGGATACATAGAATTAACGTACATTTTAAACCATTATAGAGAAAATATATAAATATGAAAACTAAATTGTAAATTACTATTTCAGTAAACTAACGTAAAGAGAAAATTTAAACGAATAAACTGAAAGGTTAAATGGAGAGTGAAGTTATTCTTCATATATTTGAAAAAATAAAAGTTCTGTAATTTGTAGGCATCCCCACATTATGTTAAACGAAGTAAGCCTCAATTGCTGAAGCGTTATGTATAAGCATTTATTATTTTTTCATATTCAATTACTAAATCGTTTCTACGTCATGATCTACTATTAAAGTAAGCGATTAACTACTACCAATTAGCAATATGTCTCACAGTAATTAGTTTTCGATACTATTAAGTCTAACAGCAATATGCTCTTTATACCAATAAGCTATGGATAACAATAGGTCTAACAACTCGTAAGGAGTTGGCTGCTATATTACACGCCATATCTTAGCATTGAAAGTTTCCAAAGGTAACATATAGTACCATGAAAACATGTACTACTAAACAATTCCGACTACCATTAATTACTGGATATATTCATTCATGACATGTTGTTACCAGTTGTTTGATATACTACACGCCATATCTTAGCATTGAAAGTTAAGACGGTACCATTAGGACATGTGCTACTAAATTAATTCCCATTATCATTATTTACTCGTTATATTCACTCATGACACGTTGTTACGAGTTGTTTGATATATTACATGCCATATCATAGCATTGAAAGTGACAACAGTACCATTTGGCACCATTAGCACGTGCTACTAAACCAATTCCCATTATCATTATTTACTCCATATATTCACTCATGACACATTGTTACGAATAATTTGATATATTACATGCCATATCTTTAGCGTTGAAAGTTACAACAGTACCATATGGTACCATTAGGACACGTGCTACTAAAACAATTCTCACTATCATTATTTACGCGTTATATTCATTCATAAGACATCCTTACACGTACACGCGCCACTAGACCAATATCTGCTATCACTAATTACTCTTATATATTCGTTCAGGACATGTGACGATTTGTTTGATATATTACAAGCCATATCTGGTTATAGGAAATGCTTAAGGGGGTGTCATAATTGTACCATTAGAGCACGTACCTATTCAGGCTATATCACGTTCGAATTTGTTCGTGCTCTGTCCCATATTAATGGATTGGTGAAAACAGAGTATTAAGAAGTTATTGCGTTTTCAAGTATCGTAATTACTTAGGAACTTAAGGGTTCACTTTGAAAAAAACGAAGTTTAATTTACGTAGAGCATTCTCGTTAAGCAGTGTCATCATAGTGAAGATCAAAAGCAATGCAGCTGTTTTTATTTGCTGTAGACAATAATACCTCATAGCACTCCCGGCACAAAGCTTGCAAAGAAACCTGGCTTAGAGAAACCACTCCTACGTTTAATAACCACTCCAGATTGTTTAATTGTGATAATTATGTCTGCTTCAGAAATGATCGAGTAATGACGATGACTAATCGAAAGGTGGTGAGTCTGTGATTTTGGTCAAAGCAAACTTGAAAATAATCCTACGTAAGTATCTTGAGGGAAGTATGGAGGCTGTTGGATATCTGCGTTATGGAAGACAAAAAATCTCTAATTGGCTGTTATTATATAGTAACGAGCGTATAGTGGGCGAAATGGAGGACCATTCTTCAAAGCTAGTTAGAGAAAAAGCAGAAATATCCCAAAAGTTGACGCTTTGAAACGATGCAAGATTTTTCCTTGCTGTTCGGAATAAATCAGATAAGTAGTAAAAGAACAGTTTAATTAAATGTTTAATCAGCAAAATGTCAAAAAAATGTAGGTAAATATAAGATTTATAATCAAATGGTTAAAATTTGGAATCAAATCCCGTCTGATATTAAAAATGTAACCTCGTATAACCTCTTTAAAATGAATGTTAGAAAATGGATTATTTTGAATTATTAATGGTATTATATTTTATTACTTTTATTTTTTATTCTCTTCTCTTTTTTCCTTTGTTCTTTTCTTTTTTTTATATTTAGTTTTGTGCAGGGCCGCACTTGTTAAAGTTTAGCTTTTTTGGTGGACCCTTTTTCATACTACTTTTGTGTCTATTTCGCTTTTTTTTGTATGTATTTATCTTCTATTTTAGTGTGAAATAAATAATAATAATTATTATTATTATTATTATTATTATTATTAATTGATTCGATCTTATTTTTGCCTCAGAAGGTAGTTATCAAAAAGAGCTTATGGTTGATGAGTTGCTAGGGGCTGAGGTTTTTCACCCATGCCTTGGCACATCGGTTGGAATCGGTCAGTCGGTCGACATCCAGTTTTATGCTTGGAATTGAACACAGGGAGCTATAGTGACGAAATCAGAAAAATAAATTGCGATCCTACTTCTGAGACCTATCATAAGCGAGGCTTTTGACAACAATAACTCAGAGAGCAATAAGAAAATTATTTCCATACTCCTTTCTAAAGGGGGTGTCGAAACAGATTATAAAGGTTATAAAAAAAATCAATAAATGAAACGAAAATCTTATAAGATTTGGAAAAATATGGTAGAACCAATGATCATAATAAATTTAGAAAATTGAAATCTAAAACTAAACTTAAAATTGAAATTGAAATTCGGATGATTTATACGGCTTCCATCAATGAATTGATTCTTCATTCGTAAGATCGACACGAAAGATTACGGGAATTTTATTAATAATTAAAGAAAAGATAAAATGGCAATTGCGGCGATCAAGGCCACAAACAGACTGCTTATTAATGTAAATGAAATGGGGGTAGTTTTCAAAAGATTTTAGCGATATTTTCTCAAAAGATATTACAAATTTGTATTTATGCACTGTTAAGAATGCAGATAAAACAAAATTAAACTTGAACTGCAAGAAAAGAAGAAGGGAATTCAAACTTTGGTACCAAAGAGATCTGTTGGAAAGGATGGGAACCCCCCCCCCCCCCGTTATTGTTAAAGGTTGTAGACTCTACCTTATAAGACCACTCTCTTTGGTTTTTGAACAATGCTTAAGGAGAGGATACTCTCCTGATGAGGAGAAAGAAATCACAATCTTCCTTTATATTTAAATCGGGCAACCCTCTGGTCCAATTAAGTATAGATCAATTTCTTTAATCCCAGTTTATAAAAACTATTGAGATAGCGTTTTTTCCGTTTTTAAATCGTATTGTGGATCCATGGATCTCTGAAAACCAACATGGCTCCCGCAAGGGAAAATCTGCCACTACTGATATTTTAGCTTTAAAAAAATGGCCACGATTCTGGAGCACAGGAGTCAAGTTGATTGCATATAGCTAGATTTCAACAAGGCATTCAATAGAGTTAACCATGTTATTTTAATTAGAAAGTTGATCCAAATGGGAATCACGGATCCTTTAGTGCCTGTTCTTCCCATTTTTGTAACGGATATATGAAAATTAATGGTATCTGTACCATTAATGCCCAGTATTACCCAGGATGTAAAGGTGCCACAGGGAAATGGATGCTATATCTGGGAATACGATTCAAAACAAGATTGTGTGAATTTGCAGATGAGTGAAATTTTTAAATAGATCATTTAAATAGTGAGATTTTTAAATAGATCATAGGTGCAAAATTAATGATCTGAAATGCAATATGGTTAAGACCAAATGTATGTCAATCACTAGGAACACTAATCCCTTCCCATCATTTTTCATATAGGCAACTGGTGTCGAGCGTGATAGTTTCTTTTTTTTTCTTTTATTTGGTTGGAGACCTTGGTCTATAGGTCGCATTTACATTAAACATGCTATTAATTTATCACTCACATTAATTGGTTTGATCGAAAAAATTGCGCAGTCAAGTATCAGCAATTACCTTTTGTAAATTGCCAACATATTTATAATATCAATGTTTCGGTTTATCCTTTTCTCTTATTGATTTGCCTTTTATAAGATATTTAACCCCTATTTGGGGAGAGTGCGCGCATCTACTTTTCAGAAATTTAGGAAAAATTTTTCTCGTATATATTTCTTTTGATTCATATAAATTACAACCATATTCGTTTGACTTGATTAGTGAATATCTGAAGATACCTAGTTTAAAACTAATCTTCTACATTGGCAATATTAATCAATATTAATCAACTTTTGAAACAATTATATTGATTTTTATTTTTCCAGATTTTGTTGTTGGGCTCCATCATTTTCGGTTCTGCTGTCAATGGATAATTTTTGGTTCAACTTTTTTTCCTGTATCTTTCCGGAAATTAAGCTTTGAAATGAATTGAATTATTGAAAAAAAATCTTGTTAATACATAATGGAGTTGGGCGGAGATTTTCTATATGATATTTATTTTATTAACGGGAAGTAAATGAAACTTCAATTAATCTTACGATCAATGTGGTAGTTCAAGCGATTAAACATTTCTGATTCCTCTGAGTTCATTTCCAAAGGATTACGTCTCTACGTTACTGTTTATCTAGATGTTTCAGTTACAAGTGCTGCTGTTTCTCACAGTAATGAGGTTTGTTTACTTTTCCATTCACTGTCTGTTCTCATAATTTTACAGGGAAAACGTAAGAACAGAATAAGAAAACAAGATGAAATTTAATGAGAGAAGGAAACTCATTATCATGGAGGAAGGTAAGGATACAAATTAATAAACAACGAGTGGACCTCTGAAACACCTCCAGTTTAACGAAAGGCTTACCTTTTGCTTTTATTAAAGTGCTTTGAAGAGTGCAATAAAGACGAGGAACGCCTAGGTGAAGGAGGGAAAGAGGGGGATAGGTGGTGATGATGGTGATGGCAGCGGCGGTGGTGGTGGTGGTGGCGGCGGCGGTGGGGGAGGTGTGCACCGACGGGGCTGTGGAAGGTCCCTCGCACGCGAAATGCCACAAGGACTAAGTTATGAAGACTTCTCAAGCAAACCTCAAACTCACCCAAGTAGTGATACATATGCAAGGTGGGGGATGCAGATGCAAAACGAGCGCCTGTTAAATAAAAATGTTCTTCCATCCCATGCACACGGAGACATATGTTAAGGGACCAGGTGGGAAAAGTAACTCATTCGAATGCCAGTTGAAACTTTTTAAATACGAAAAGGTAGAGATTGCAACAATGAGATAGAGTGATCTCAACTGAGAGAAAGAGTAAGAGAGAGAGGAGACAGAGAAAGGTGAACCCATCACTTGGTTACTCCTCCTTGGCTGTACGAAATAACAAATTCTATTTTCGCACTGCTGCGTTTTGCTGTTGCCGTTATTTTATTTTTTTTACCTCCTTCCCCATTTTTCTCGCCTTCCTTTCGCCACGTTCTTTCAACTTTTCCAAACGTCCCACCCCCTTTTTCCCCAGTCAGTTTTCTTCGCTCCTCTAACCCTTGACCTCATGCCTTACGTCTCAACAAATTACGATCTGTTTTAAAATTTCAACAGGTTTGCCTTCTTTTTCAACTATTTTGCCGTTTTTCCCCCTTAAAACTAAAACGCACACCGAAAGAAAGCGAGACGTCACGTGATTTCGAGACGCTCCTCCTCTATCATCTCCACCCATTTCTCCGACTGGTCAAACCCTACCCCATCCCCTCTCTCACTCTCTAACTTGTACACCAGCCTCCTTTCTTTTATGCCTTAGTTTCATTTAATTTAAGAAATTAGACTTTTCTCTTTCCTTTTACGCCCAAGCAGTGGCAAAACCCGAGTGTAAATAATCTCGCACTTGGTGTTACGACTCTACTCAACTCTTCATTGCCTTTATTCCTCCTCCTCTTCCCTCCCCAGGCCCTCCACTATCTCAGATTCTTCTTCTATTTATAGGGTTACACATTTTCAGCCATTCCCTTCCGCCTCCCATTCGTCATTTTCATTAGACATAACTTTTTAACGTTATATTTTATTTGAAAAATGCAAAAAATATAAATACGTCATTAATAAAATGACAGAGATAGTATGCGAAAACTAAATTGCTGCAAAATTGTTTTCTTCCTGGTTCTTTTTGTGTAATCAATTATTCCCATGTCTCCCCTTATGTTCGTAGTATTTTCTTAACAAAAAAGGTTAGAACAGAAGGAATCGTGTACATTCTGAAACAAAGAGTGGAAACACAGAATTTTCTAGCACCGTTCTTTGTTCCAAGCAGGCTATGGATTCTTTCCTTTATTTCACACATGATAATAAAATGATTTTTGTTTCGGTATAAAATACTTTTTAAGGGATAAATACATAACGTTTCTCAGTTATGAATGGTATAGAAGAGATTAGAAACTATCTTAAATAGTCTAGCATAATTGAAAGCAACGTAATAGAAATATAAGAAGTCAAAACTGTGGATAATAGTCTGTAACATTGCTATGGAATCAAGGCATATTTCAAAATAACTTTTCGAATTATCCATATATCAAAATGCTGAATGTTACATATGTTTGTAAACC
>JAHWFO010038551.1:1716437-1798347 GCA_023313115.1 Rhysida immarginata | reverse complement strand
AATAGGTCTATAATCTTTCGGTGTGGTCGGTTTCACAATTTTAGGGATAGGAAGAATAAAAATAGTCTTCCAATCGATAGGATAAGTACCTTGCGACAGAGAGAGGTTTAAAAGGTCACATAAAGGGGTGCAAATCGCGTGAAGACAGCCCTTGAAAATATAGTCAGGAAAGCCGTAATAATTATAACATTTGGAGGCAGACAGGGAGTTCCCAATAGAGAGTAATTCAGAAGTTGTCAAAGCGGGTGCATTAAATTTCACCTCCACTCTATCCCGGTATTTCGGAAGATTCTGAATGTTAACCTCAGTTATCTCATTACCTGCAAAATTCGACTGAAAATAGTCCAAAATATCTGTTTTCGATACTAATTCACCATTGTAACCTTGACGGAAGCCGTTACCCAAAAGCTTCTTGGTCACGCTCCAGAATGAGGCCGGAGAAGAGTTCAAAGAATTCTCGACACTTCTATAGTAAAGGTCATAATCAACTTTACAAGCATGTTTATAATTTTTTCTGAGTGTTTTAAATTCATTATAATAATGGGGATCTTCAGTCTTTTTCCAAAGCCTATGCTTCGCAGTCTTCAAGTGCCATAATTTGATAGTATCCTGGCGAATCCAGATTGGGAATCTGTGTAATTTATCATTTATGCCAGTTTTGTTCGACTTTGGGACAAAAATATTAATAGCAACCAAAATGGTATGAATAAGAAAATTCCATTTGTCATCCACCCCATCTAAGGAGTAAAAATCATCCCAGTCATAAGTAGCAAGATAATTATAAAGACCATAATAGTCGCCTTTCCTAAAATTAAAAGGTGACCCATTCGAGTCGGTATAACTTTTTTGGAAGGCGGTGTTAACGCCAGAAATAATAATAATAATAATAATAATAATAATAATAATAATAATAATAATAATAATAATAAATAAATAAATAAAAGAATAAAATTAAAAATATTAAACAATAAAACAGGGAATAGAATCATAAGTTAAGTGTAATATTTTTAGTAACGATTTATTTATATTGATTAAAACTCATAACATTTAAATCGATTAGTTCAGACATGATATTAAAAAACTTAAACATTCTAAGAAGAGGAAGATGGCTAATAATGTTTTTACTTGGAATATTGTCTTTTAAAATATGTCTTTGTTTCTAGAATTTAATTTTGGTACACGTAAATTAACAGAATTAAGAAATTTTGAAGAATAAATTATATTACGATATAATTTTAAAAGGTAACAGAGATCAAGTATAATTCTTCTGTTAATTAATTTTTTGCATTTAAAAACATTTCGGACATAAGTTTTAGTCACAGACCTGTTGTTATTAAAAAAAAAAAAGTAGGGTGAAAAAGTGCTTGTACTTTTAACATGATAAGGAGACCAAATAACAGAGGCATACTGTAGTATAGATCTCACTAAGGTATTGAAAAGGAAAATGGAAAAGTCAACATTATTAATGAATTTGTAATAATCATATAGGAAGCTCAAGAAGCTTTAGAAGTTATAAAATTGATATGATCAACAAAACTTAATTTGGAATTCAAGATGACACCTATCCTTAGTAACAGTTTTTTGTAGTCATTTAGAACCATTGAAAGTGCAACTAAATATATAAACAGCCTTCTTGAGGGAGTATGTAATATAGTGGCATTTATCATTGGTAAACATTTTGTTTTGATTACACCATAGTCCAATTGAATGAAGGTCAAATTGCAATTTTTGGCAATCAAAAGGAGTATAAACAATTTTGCCTAATTTAATATCATCTGCAAATAAAAATATCTGGAAAGATTTTATCATTTCAGGAATATCATTAATAAATAAAATAAATAGTAAAAGTCCTAAAATTGAGGAAAGGGTGAAGAAACAAAACTAGGTGAAAGTGTTATAATAACAAATAATAAATTCTGTTAGCTAGGTATGAGAAGATCCAGTTGACTTAACAAGGGTTAAATTCATAAGTTGTAAGTTTTTTGATTAAAAGACAATGATCAACTTTACCAAATGCTTTTTCGAGTTCTATATAAATCGTATCAACTTGTTCATTTTGATTAATACCGTCTCCAGTGAAATTAACACAGTCAAGAAGATTCGAGACAGTTGAGCGACCTCTCATGAAGCCGTATTGATAAGAAGATAAATACATTTTTTGATAAACTAAAAATTCCAAAAAAATTTAGCAGGAAAGCTAAGAATTAAAATCGGTCGGTAATTTTTTACATCATTTCGATTGCCTTTATTTTATGTATATAGGAACGACCTTACGTTTTGTTCCACACGTCAGGAAAATGCCCTAGTGAAAGGAAAGGTCAAAAATCAAATAAAAAGGGTAAACAAAAATTTTACCACAAGCTTTATAGATATAAGAAGGAATATTGTCAACTGTTGTGGATTTTTGCCTCCCATCTTTGACGTGGACCTTTCTATTTAACATCGACCTAAAGGCTTCAAGCGGATGATTATTAGTTAGAATAATTGGGTTAAAACTCTTGTTCATGAAGTTTAAATCGGGCAAAAATACGAGGTCTGCCCAATAAATACGCGAACAGAGGTATAATTTTTTTTCACAGAAGTTAGGGTACATCAATTACACTCCACAAAAGTCACCCGTCCAATCAGGTTCCCTGTCCGTGATGAGACAGATCCCCCTGCGTCCATTCTCGGAATGCAGGTGCACAAGACTCCTTGATATCACACTAGAGCAAATCATTGTAAGCAAAACTAGCTGCAGAAATGGTAGCACGCCGAGAGCTATTCGCATTTGAACGGGGGATAATTGTTGGTACCAGACGGATGGGTGCCTCAATATCAGATGTAGCCAACACCGTGCAATTTTCCCGCACCACCGTTGCAAGGGTCTATCGAGAGTACACCCAACGAGGGGTTACAACCCATGTCGGACAGCGGACGGGCCGCCCACGCCTCATTGATGCCAGAGGTGTTCGCCGGGTCACCCAACACCACATTGGACTGGCGAAGGGTTGCCTGGTCCGACAGTCACGGTTTCAGCTGTATGAGGCCGATGGTCGTGTCCGTGTATGGCGCAGGCCATACGAAGCCATGGACCCCGCTTGTCAGATGGGGACCACTCAGGCAGGTGGGGAGCCTCCATACTAGCCTGGGTTGTTTTCTCGTGGCATGCAATAGGTCCATTGGTGCATCGGAGATCCACTCTGCATGCTACTTCCTACGTCGATCTGCTTGGGAACCATTTGCACCCTTGTGACACGGCAATGGCTGGAGGAACATGCTACCGACTCCGCGACATTGATTTGGCCTCCACGTTCTCCAGATTGCAATCCCGTTGTGGGACGTTATCGAACGATGTGTCAGATCGTCACCAACACAACTGGAGCATTGTTATGCAGTGCAGTGGAGGTGGCATGGCTTGGAGTGCCTGTTTATGTGTTCCGGGGACTGGTAGACTCTCTTCTACGACGGGGTTGCCGCCTTATCCGGCCCAGAGGGGGCCCAACGCGTTATTAGGCAGTTGTGCAATGACTTTTGGTGAGTGAGTGTATATCCCCTTCAAAATCCCCATTTGCAGCAATACACTTATTCCATCTCCGTTTTCATTATTCAAAACATCTTTGGAAATCCTCAGAAGTCAATCTCTTCAGCTGCATGGTCGTTTCACATTTTATTCTCTCCACATGGTCTCATTGCCGCCCCCGCATGACCCTTGTCCATTTCGGGAATAAAAAGAAATCGTAGAGGGAGGGGGGATCAAGCGTGGTGATCGAATTATGGGCTAGAAGCTCGCAGACAATCAACCCCAAATGTCTTGGTAGACGGTTTTCCCAAATTTAGTTCATCAGCATTATCCGGATTGAAAGCATAAGAGACCGCACAAGAAACGGCAATCGGAAAGCACAAAAAACCGCACACGTTCGGAGTTTTCATCAACATAGGAGGTCGACGGTCATCCTGATCTTGCATCATCCTTGCAATCTTCACGGCCCTCACTGAAATCGCTTGATCCACTTGAAAAGATCTGTTTTCGTCAGTGCGTTATCTTCATAAACAGCCCTCAACATTTCATGAATTTCCTGAGAGTTTTTCCCAAGTTCAATCTCCATCGTCGACAAGGGCAAAAAATAAGCCGCCAAAAAAAACTTCCATCTCTAGCTACCGAATCGTCGTCTGACGGTTAATGACTCCAATAGCTCCCCCGCCAACAGTGCGCATGGCTAAGAATCACCCCAAGATCACCCTAAAAGCTTAGTTCGCGTATTTATTGAACAGTTTATGTACATATCAGGTAAAAGAAAAGGAAATCAAGTAGCATCGAATACACTGTTCTAAATAAATTTTGGCATTGGTTGTCAAGCCCGATTTGCGGATGAGTGGCCGGCCGAGGCCTTTCGAACTGATGTGCAATGTAAACAACAATTACTCTTCTAATTTTTTTTGATTTTATAATGATGCACTGCGAATGCAGACTTTCCATCGTTATTTACCCCGAACTCCAGTGTTCATTAAGCATTCTCTAAACGATATTTTCGATATAGACACTTTCACAAGCCAGTTTATGAATACCACTGGCCTATTACTCATTGTCTTAATCGTTACTTTTGGATTTCTTGGCAAACCTAATGGCTGGAAGAGTAGTTTCAATGTTCTTCGTGCAGAATTCATCATCATTAGCCATTGTTATACATGTATATACAAACGTTAAGTATGTTTAATATCACGTCCAATCACCTCCGTCAACATAAAACCGCGGCCTTAAGCTAATATTTCCATCCTGTATCCTATTACTAGGAAAGTAAGGGAAGAAGACATAGCAATCACTTGTGACATTGCGAGAAGGAATTCTTTTCCCAATCAGATCATCAGATCAATATTTAACAAAACCAAACGAAAAGGTGCCTATAACTGCAATCAGAAAGAACAAGGAAAAAAAGACTGTTACTTTCATCTAGGCTCTGTATGGTAGCAAACATTTTTCGTGACTGTAAATTCATGTTGCATTTTGAACATCTAATAAGTACAAATACTCCAAGAAATCCAAAAAGAAAGATTAAGACAATGAGTAATAGGCCAGTGGTATTCATCAACTGGCTTGTGAAAGTGTCTGTATCAAAAAGATCGTTTAGAGAATGCTTTAATGAACACAGGAGATCGGGGTAAATAAGGATGGGAAGTCTGCAGTCGCAGTGCATCATTATAAAAACAAACACTGAATGGTACCATTGAATAAATATTGTCCATCTTGAGATTTTAAAAGGACCTTAAAAGATCTTAACATAACGTCTTAGATGTCCGTAAACATTTCAAAGAAAACCCAGATGAGAATGAGCAAGCTCCATTACCAAAACGAACTTAGAAAATTTCTGTGTAATTTAAATGTGGAAAGATATTTATGTGGAATGCAGGATAAGGTCGTATTTTTCCTTTTGTATTTTTGTTGTGGTCAAAGAGTCTGTTATTTATTTTATTTTATTACTTTTATCCACATTTCTTTCCCTTTTCATTTTTTCTGGTGGTTGTACAATTTTTTGCCAACTCCCGAAAAGTTTTTTATGAATGGGTTAGTGAATTAGATCTTGTAAGAGCATGTTTGAACGAGATGTACAGTATAAGTGGATGTGTATGAATAAGCACAAGTTTGTGAATGGGTGAATAGTGTATAATATTGTGAGAATATACGTAAAAGTGGGTGCGTGAGAATAAAGCGTGACACCATAACAACAGAATATTTTTGTAGAAATTATATAAATTAAAAATTCTAAGATCCGTTAGTTGAACTAGCGAAGACCACATGAAAGTAGTATTAGACCATGAGATAGGTCCTATTTCATATCATTGTTGCAACTTGACTCTCATTTGTTGAGTGATAAATTGTACCTCATTGCACTATACTCTCTCCGACGAAAATTTGACAGGGCATGTCCAGTTAAATTTCAGCTTTCAAGTGTTTAGGCATTGTTGCAAAATAAAATTAACAATGTCTGATAATTGAAATTGGAAATTTAATTGGACACGCCCATTCAAACTTTCGTTGGCTAGAGTAAAGGGTATATATTGTTAAGTTTAAACTTCATATTGAATAA
This sequence comes from Rhysida immarginata, assembly GCA_023313115.1. Lineage (NCBI taxonomy): Eukaryota > Metazoa > Arthropoda > Chilopoda > Scolopendromorpha > Scolopendridae > Rhysida > Rhysida immarginata. The sequence continues at coordinate 1,792,282 of JAHWFO010038551.1, read as the reverse complement.
TGAGATGTATATCACAGTTCATATCATCCGATTAATATGGTGTATCTCCGTAGCGACTAGTCCGATTTTGAATATTTTTTTTCAAATTACGTTTTTTTAATCTTACTATATGCACATATACATGGTATTTATGAATTCCATTCCAGACTTGAAAAGGTGGTAGGGAAGGTCAAAACTAACAACTATTCCGAATACCATTTTTCCCACGAAAACGTTGTAACCGAGTTAAAAAGGTGTAAATAAAGATCCCGACCAACCCGTGAATGCTGCACTGCACGGCACCCGCAGAGGTGCATGCAAAGCAGGAAATTAGCAACGAAAGCACTGATTGGTTAATCAGAACGCACTTGTGATCACATTCCTCATCGAGAGTGACCAGGCAGAGCCCGTGAAGTACGTACAAGCAGAAACACCACACATGCAAACATCTCAACATGAATGAGTTCGCGTATGGAGAGATGGCAGACATGCATCTTTTGTACGGCCAGGCTCATGGCAATGTACGAGAAGCTGCAAGGCTCTATCGCGAGAGGGTTCCTCATGGCAGACATCCTTGCAACATTTGTGGCGATTGACCGGCGCTTACGGGAAACGGGACAATTTCTACCCAGCAGACATGACGCTGGTTCTCCTAGGACTGTGCGAACCGACATGTTGTAACAAGCACCCGTGCAGTTACACATGATATGGGCATCAATCACACGACTGTATGGAACATTCTACATGAGCACCGACAACATCCTTATCGCAAACAGAAAGTTCAGGCGTTGCGACGTGGAGACTATGCACCACGCGTGGAGTTTTCTGAATTGTATCTCCAGAGTGTTACTAGCAATCCTTGTTTTATTTTCGGATGAAGCACAATTCACCAAGGAGGGCATGTTCAATTTCCACAATGGCCATAGTTGGGACGAACATAACTGGAACGCTTTCATGTCAACATTTGGGCTGGAATTTTACATGGCCAGATTATCAGACCGTATGTACTACTTCCAAACCTGAATGGAGAGCATTACCTCACATTTCTTCAAGATATTCTGCCTGGACTGGTGGAAGATGTGTCTTTGGAAGTCAGACGACAGATGTGGTTGCAGCACGATGGAGCACCATCACGTTTTACCCGGTCCGTGCGTGAGTTCCTCGATCAAACCTTCCCTCAACATTGGATAGGTAGAGGTGGCCTCATTAACTGGCCATCGAGATCACCGGATTTAACGCCGCTGGGCTTTTTCTTATGGGGTCATTTGAAAAGCCTAGTTTATGTTACTCCAGTAGCCAGTGTTGACAAGCTGAGAGCAAGAATCTTTTGACAGAGAAGTTCAGCAAAGACCAGAAGTGTTTGAGAGAATGCGACAGAACATGCAACGAAGATGCACGTCCTGCATCACAGCCCAGGTCGCCATTCGAATAGTTGCTGTAATTGTTCAATGTAACATTGTAATATCCGTTTCTGCATTTGAACAAATAAATTGTTCGGAATTGCATGTCATGATTCACCAATTAGTGCTTTCGTTGCTAATTTCCTGCTTTGCATGCAGATCTGCGGGTGCCGTGCAGTGCAGCATTCACAGGGGTTAGACGGGTTCTTTTAACTTTTTTAACTCGTTTACAACGTTTTTGTGGGGAAAATGGTATTCAGAATAGTTGTTAGTTTTGACCTTCCCTACCACCTCTCCAAGTCTGGCAAAGGGATTCATAAACATAATAGAGATACTGAATATCGCTTATCGATAATTATGATTTTTCAATAGTATCCATCGGAATATTTATTGATTTTATATGTAGGCCACTTTTAAGATGTTTTGGTTCCATTTTGCTGTGACTCAACCATTTTCGAGATATAGCAAGTTCGGAAATTATAATTTTCGCCAATATATTGGTCCCACAGAAATTTGGTTACCATATTCGAATTCAGCGATGAAAGTCGCAATCATTTCAAATATCAGATGTTCCACACTTAAAAAAAGTGCTGACAGAGGAAATATAGACTTCAGTAAGGAGCTTTTTTTAATTTCGTGACAAGAGAAGCTGCTAAACAATAGTTAATCTAGGTTGTGTTCTCATCCAGTAGAGTTTGCCCAGGAAGCAAAATGCGTCAGCAGAAATAAACAATATCATATTTCTAATTCCAGACTGAAAATAATTTCACTATCTGAAGCAATATTGACTGTAATGTAGTTATTGATCTAACCTTATTGCATAGAATATTTCAAATATAAAAATCAAACGGGAATAATGAGAGATATTTAAATCTGAAGCTTATTTTTTAAACTACTCATTTAGAAATTTATTTCAAGTGATTTCAGAAAAAATAAAAATATTAAAATTTTGAAATTATCCTACGCCAATCAATAATCTTATTGTAATCTCGTGTTGCCAAATTAAATCTCGTGTTTTATTTCCTTCCTCCCTTTTCTTTTTAAATTTATCTTATTCTCTTCACTCCTCTTGCAATATTAATAATAATAAGGGTAAACAAAAAAAAAATAATAAAAAAGAGGCTAATCTTAATAATAAAGGTCATTTCTCAATCAATTCGTTCGCCTTTTAATATTTTCAGTCTCCCCTTCCATATCCCCACCCAGCCTGTTATTACTTCTTCGTCCATATTTAATCTAGAAACGCAACTTGTAAAATCCATAGATCAAGGGAGATAACCATCTATCACCGACTAATCGCTCACCCTGCTTTCACGATTTTTATTACTTCATTCGAAGCCTCTACACCACCCCACCACCTCAACCCTGCATCGACAAGGTGAACAAAAAAATAGAGAAAGGAGATAAAAAATAACACTAAGGCATTTCTGATAACAAATCAATATAGGTAATTTTTTTAACCAATGCAACAAACGATTCTAATTGGTAGACGATCAAATGGGTTGGGCATGACAAAACCCTTTTGAATAGTCCCCTCCTTCTTTTTTATTTATTTTTTTTATAAATCCCAATAGGTATATACAAAAGCAATTGCTAGCGAATCTCAATTTAAAGATATCTTGGGTTTGGACACAGACATACAAAGGCGAGTGTAAAATCAACACTGTGGAGAAGGTGAGTAAAAGTGTAAAGAGCGATCGAACAACGACGACAAGGAGAGAAGCGAGAGTCGACAGGTTGATTAATATTGTACGACTTAGACATGCTAATAATCTTCATCTGCGATTCGTCCTCCACCATCCCCTCCGCATCGTGTACATATACATTCACTGTTTATCTATCTATCAATCTAATATGCACGGTGAGTGCACGCGAGAAGGCGAACACGAAGTAGCCAATAAACGGAGACCAGCCCCCGTCAATCAGCTGGAAAAACGTTAAAATTGCCCCCTACCCTCCCTCTCGCGACTCCCAGTCGATTCCGCTGTTGTTCTTCTTCCGAGGTCGCATGGTGTCAAACGCGGCCACCCTCCTCGAGCCAACTGGAAATCAAGCCAAGTGACACTAAAGTGTTATAGATTAGCTTATGATTAACGTTGAACGATAGAAAATGAGCCCTTCCTTCATTCAAGTCTCCACTCCCTCCACCCAATAAACTCCTTCCATTATTGACTCGCTCCCTCGCCAGCAATGAACAAAACGAAACAGTTTATAAATAATAATAAAAAAAAACATCTTTTCAAATTTAAAGCAATTAATTTTTATTTCAAACATTATAGTGACATGCACGAGAGCGTTTTTTTCTCCTTTCAAACGTTCATCACTTTCTTGAAGAGTCTTTCCAAATACGTCCGAACTTGGTGTCTACGTAGACACATTATAACTCGATATATATCTAATGAATTTCGTAGAAATGGCTATTTCCAAATCCAAATGCCAAGAAAAATCCATACCTCATGACGGACCCAATATGAACTTGGTTCATTATAATTTCTCAGAAGTGGTGACCGCGTGGGTGTGGGTTCGAGGTGGTGGTGGGGGGGATTGTTTCATGGTTCGCGTGACATCGAGCACCTCAATGATCAAGGGTCAGCTTAGCGTTGTCCACCTGTAATTACTATTGTCTCATTCGTGAGTTGCGTCCCCCCCCCCCCATCTTTTTCCTATTATTTTGAACCCTCCTCCTCTACTTTTTTCCTATTAATTTCCCTGCCACCCTCACTTTCTTTCTGTCTGTGTATTCATTATACGTTTAAATATGTCCATTAAACAATAACAATAGCAAAACGATTATTAATAACCAAAGGGGAACGACATTAATTAAATCGACAAAATAAAAATTGACTCACTTTGTTTTCCATCCTCCCCAACTACTGCTTCCCCCCCCCCTTTTCCTTCTGCTTTCTCCTTTCCAAGTTGAGGTATTAGATTTTGGTTCATGATGAATACAACAAGTAGTCTGGAGTCAATGAGTGAAAAACGGCGGAAGGAAGCGGAATGTTTTTAGAAGAAAATGTATTTCGCTCGTGATGATTAAAAGCATGAATGAATAGGTGTAAACCATAGTAAAAATTTTAATAATTAGGTAAAGAATATTCTTAGAAGCTCAATTTATGAAATTGTATCCATTAACATTATGCGGTTAATTAACGAGAATAAAATTAATGAATAATGAAGGGAGGGGGTTAATATTTCCTCGTAAATTAGATTCTGCCTAAATGTTAATATAACGACATAGGGATATTCAGATAAGAAGAATGACCCGATTGTAAACGAATACATTTTAGTTAAACCAAATTGTTTTTATAAATTTCGAATGCATAATTTATGCAGAGTAATTCTAAAGTCCTGCACCCATATCTATAAGGTACATTCTCCTCCAAAAGTTAAGCCTGAACAGAGAATTGGATATTACTCGCAAAATATTCAATATTTTTACATGAAATATTGGAAACATATGATATAATTGGGATCCTGTGAACATTAGTAAACCCTAAGTGTTTATTACAGTGCTTATCCTAATGATCCTTCGTGGAATGAACAGTACAAAAACAGTATTTGATTCATGCTTTCTAATATAGGATATGCCTTCCTCTAGCTTGGATGCATGCTCGACATCGTCGATTCATCCCTTCAATGAGGTGATCAAGTGCTCCTGAAGAGAACAATTTCCACTCTTCTGAAGAGCTGTTGACAGTTCTTGACGTGTCCTGGGAGGAGGTTGGCGAGCCGCTGCTGCAGCATTCCACTAATTAAAGTCGGGAGAGAATGCAGCTCAGAACACTCGCTGTATACTTTGCCGTGATAGATAAGCATCCACTAGTCGTGTTCTATGCGGGCAGGCAATATCCTCCATTAGAATGAACTCTGCACTGGCATAAGGTTTGACATAGTGATCAATAATTTCATTTCTATATTGTTGTCACAGTGCTACCTGCAAATACGTGAAGAACGATGCGGCCACCCAACGTAAAGCCAGCCAAAACTGTCACACATACACCTCCAAATGAATGACGCTTAATGATACTGATGGATTGTTATGAGGTTACAGGCTCTCTTCAGATCCGCAAAGTCTGTTATCTGATTCCATTGAGAATCTGGATTCATGTGTAAAAATGACGTTGCTCCATTGATAAGACGCATAGTACTTATTGATGCCTGTCTTTGTAAGTTATAACGTGTGCGCATAGAATAGGTACTGTTGATTGACGGTAATTGCCATGTCTGTACGCCTATGTGGCGGTCGTCGGTTATATCCTGAAATTGCCATTCTAGGACGGCCTAAAACAGATCGTCTGGTGACTGTTTCTTTGCTTTGGAACTGAGGCCATAACCGTGAGATCATAGAATGATGAACACCAATGGAACGGGCGACTTCCATGATGGATTGACCTGCACGCTTGTCGACATGTTGCACGTCTTCTTTCTGGAATACTATTCTCGTTTTTCTTAGAACAGTTCTCAGCTGATGAGATATACACCAGGAGGAGATACTTCTATAATCCCAACTGATTACTTTGCATATTCCTAGCAGCCCCAATCATTATTTCAGAGACATTTCAACATTTGCATGTTCTGTTGCAACATTTTTGGTTCAAAATTACCAATTGGTTTGAATGTTATCGCGAAATTTATGGTTAACTATTGGAAAGAAGTGCATTTCTTTAATAAAGAAAGATACCAATACAAATTTGGCGTTGTATCTATGTTATTGCATGCATTATACATTACATCGTCATGTACAGTAAATGTTGGTTGGTTTAGGTTGGTTGGTTGGTTGGTTTAATAGAAATTTCGGCGTCGGCTACTAAGGTCATTTTGCGCCTTTTTCACAAGTTATATCTGTACGCAGCCCGGGATAAACACAAGCATACATGCCTACGGCGGGATTCGAACCCACGACCAAATGGACTCGAGAATTAGAAAGCCTACGCCGTAGCCCTCTCGGCCACCTGGCCTGCCAGTAAATGTTGAAACTGAGAACCATTTTATGCTAGTTACAGATATTTGCAGCAATACGTTTCAATGTATTGGTGGGGAAGGATGCAATGATGTTACAGATGTAGTCCTTTATTACACTGATGGTATTTGGATTGTTTTCGTATAGACGTTCTTTGAGATAGGACCAGAGATAGAAGTGACCAAGTGACCAAGGTCGCCATATACTACGTAAGATGAGCAGATCATCAGACAGTGAAGCTGTACACATTGACTAATGAATTGACTACTGAATAGTTATTGAATATTGGTCCTGTATTAAACTGATAATAAATTAATAAAGGACGGGTATTGTTGCAACTCGACTCTCTGAAGTTTGTAGTGTTGGGGGCAGGGAGTGTTTCGTAGTGTCTCTGGTCAATTTCTCTCATCGGAGACTCGGTGATTTGTGTATCAGAAGGGTGAATTCGATACCCTGTCCCTGGGACAGTGACGGGGGTAGGGGTCGTGGAGCGTCGCCCGGCGTGGGTGGCCGCCTAGCCCTTCCGTGTGGGTGACCGGGGAGGGGTGTCCCATGCCCAGCCCAGATGTATTCTCAGGCGCTGAGATGTGATGTTGGCTTTCGTGAGATGACCACCAACCTTCGAGAGAGAGAGAGTCGGGGAGCATCCCGCTCCGCACCAACGTACCCCTATAAGTTTAGATGTAAATAAATGTGTTATATTCCCGTTAATTGGAGTCTCAGTCTATCTATGCTACGATCCCACACACACACACGGGTGACTAGCATTGACGAACTCGTAGCGAGCTTGGGCGAGAGGTGATCGCAGTCTCCCGGCTGGTTACAATCTGGCTTCCCTACCGGGATAGACTGAGACGAAATACGAAGTTTCCTTTTGCGAGACGGCAAAATGGACAACCTGCGACAACGGAGAACGCCGATGAGGAGCAGTTTCACGAGAACGGCGAATGCTCTGGAAGAAGAACTCGCTTCGGAGCGACCACAAGCAGATGAGATCGCAGAGCTGCTCTCACAACTAGAGGTGAAGGGGAAACGACTGGCGGAGATCGACCACGAGGTGCATAGACTGCTGCAATCCGAGCGGTGTACCCAGGACGACTTTGACCGTGAGTTCGAGACGGCAGAGGCGTACAGCGAGAAACTGAAATCGTTGCGGACCAGAGCGACCAGACAGATGTCGAGGATCGACGCCAACAGGACCGGAGGAGCCCCATCAGACACAGGTGATCTCCAGGCGTCAAAACGTAAGTACAGACTGCCAAAAATAGAATTAAGGAGGTTTGGTGGTGATTTGAAGGAGTGGCTTGGGTTCTGGGACAGTTTAAAAAGGTACACGAGGACCAAGATGTCGACGCGGCGGATAAATTTCAATATTTAGTCCAAGCTACCGTGGAAGGGTCACGGGCCCGACAGATAGTCGATAGTTTCCCACCCACAGCAGAAAGCTATCCTAAGGCAATAAATAGCTTAAAAAATAGATTTGGCAGGGAGGATACCCTGATAGAAGTGTATATAAGAGAACTGTTGCGGTTAGTGTTGACGAACGCACTAAATCCAACTACGAGAGCGAATGTGAGTGCACTCTACGACAGTTTAGAGACACAACTGCGTGCATTAGAGGCTCTGGGGGTCACCAGCGAGAAGTACGCGGCGATGCTTTATCCGCTAGTCGAGTCCTGTTTACCTGAGGAGGTATTGCGTGCGTGGGAAAGAAGCAGGGTGACAGTTAATGGAGAACTGAATGGTGATAGCTCATCTTCAAGCTTAAATTTGCTCATGAGATTTTTACATAATGAGGTAGTTGGCGAGGAAAGAATCACCTTAGCACGAAGCGGTTTTGGCTTTGGACAAGAGTGCCGCCGAAAAAGCGTAGCCAAGACCTCAGCGCCTAGCGATAAGAATAACGCCGCAACAGCTGCGGAACTCTTCAACTACGGAAGGGATTCAAGAGCAGTCGCTAAAGAAGGGGCGTGCATTTTTTGCTGCGAACGACATGCCAGCCAGGACTGTAAGAAGGCCTTTAAAATGGACTTGAGGTATAAAAAAAGCTAATTATGAAGAAGGGGTGCTGCTTCATTTGCCTAAAGGGCAGACACCGAGCGAGGGACTGTCATGCGAAACACAGGTGCCAAAAATGTGGGGGTCGACATTTCGCCGTCATCTGCGAGAAGGCGGATACAACGGGAGAGCGGCGAAGCCATGATGACAGTCAGCACACAAAAGACAATACCTTAGCGAATCAAGGATGCTCTGTACGAGTCGCTCTACTGACTTTGGTGGTTCGTCTCCGTGGGACAGACGGAGATCTACTGGTGAGGGCTCTAATAGATACGGGGTCTCAAAAATCTTATATCAGCGAGTGGGCTGCGCGACAGATGAAGTGTGAGTGCCTCGGCGAAGAGCGGATCGTACACACCTTATTTGGAGCAAAAGAATCACCTATGCAGTGCCACAGAAAATATAGGCTGTATTTGAGTAGCATCGATAAAGGGTACAGTTGCAATTTTGAAGCGTTAGAGCAGCCAAAAATATGCGGAAGGGTGCCTAAACTTGATGACCCTGAGTGCTTACGAGAACTCAAAAGGCACGGCATCACACTGAACGATGGGGTTCCACTGCGAGGGAGGATACCTCCAGGGGCGGATTCGGATGAGATCGAGATTCTCATCGGAGCTGATATCGCAGGAAAACTATTGACGGGACGAGTTGTCCCCCTCGAATACGGTCCCGTAGCAATAGAGACGAGATTGGGGTGGACTGTTATGGGTAAATTACCAGCAGGTGACAGAGAAGCAGACAGCACATTATTGATGACGTCACTGCAAGTCAGTGATATTTGTGTTGCGCCTTTGCGAACATCGGAGCAAAACAAAAGAAAGACAAGCAGTCGCGATGTCAGAGGCTACAACGATCGTGGCATTCTTGCAGATGAACGGGTGGGAGGGCCCACCATGGTTACTGCTGTTAAAAGAAAGATGACAGGAGGTGACCGTAATAGAAGACGAAACAACTGCAAACGTAGGAACAAAAGGAACGAAAGTGTGCGCCATTCTAAGATGTGTGACTACAGACGGAGAAAAGAGACTAAAAAGAACTTTGTTTTAGGTGGTGACAGTGATATGCCTCAGATAACTTATTGTCCTCCTTTCGAATCACCCCATAGCTTTAACCTTAATTCTTTGGAGACACCGTGTCACGCCGGCGTTAAGAATTTCATGAGTGACCTCGGCGAGAGGTATTGCAGCTGGAGACTGTAATTTGAAAGACTGTTAAAGTCAATATAACGAACTCTTTTCTAGACTCCGGTGTGTACGCGTAGTGGAAGGAGAGTTATCCCTCCCGAAAGACCGAATTATTCAGCAAGAAACTGAATAAAGTGCCATATCATTTATTTTATTTTTTATTTGAGAACTTTTATGAATTATTATAAACTATATTTGTTAAGTAGTAGAATTAAGGCTTTTATTTTTCCATTTTTGTTTGTTAGTATTCAGAAAGTTGTATTCCTAATATTGATTGAGTTTTTAATTGGAATTTGATAAAAACTCAAGGGTGGGAGGATGTTGCAACTCGACTCTCTGAAGTTTGTAGAGTTGGGGGCAGGGAGTGTTTCGTAGTGTCTCTGGTCAATTTTTCTCACCGGAGACTCGGTGATTTGTGTATCAGAAGGGTGAATTCGATACCCTGTCCCTGGGACAGTGACGGGGGTAGGGGTCGTGGAGCGTCGCCCGGCGTGGGTGGCCGCCTAGCCCTTCCGTGTGGGTGACCGGGGAGGGGTGTCCCATGCCCAGCCCAGATGTATTCTCAGGCGCTGAGATGTGATGTTGGCTTTCGAGAGATGACCACCAACCTTCGAGAGAGAGAGAGTCGGGGAGCATCCCGCTCCGCACCAACGTACCCCTATAAGTTTAGATGTAAATAAATGTGTTATATTCCCGTTAATTGGAGTCTCAGTCTATCTATGCTACGATCCCACACACACACACGGGTGACTAGCATTGACGAACTCGTAGCGAGCTTGGGCGAGAGGTGATCGCAGTCTCCCGGCTCGTTACAGGTATATATTTAGAGAAGGATGAGACACAAGAACCCTGGAATACAATAAATAATAGTTATTAATTAAAAATACAAAATTATTAAAAAATAAGATATAACCCTTTTTTATTATATCTTTATTTTTATTCATTTTGTATTTTTAATTAATAACTATTATTTATAAATTAGTAAAGGGGATATAGAGGAAGGTAAATAAATTAAATAAGTTAATGCTCCAAACCTAAAGTGAATATATAAATGGAAAAAAGGGAGAAAAAAATTTCGTGACCTGGATTCGAACCAGGGACCACAAAAATCACGCCCGTGGCCTTTATCAACTGGGCTCGAGGTCCCTGGTTCGAATCCAGTTGCGGAATTTTTCCTTCCATTTTTTTTTCATTAATATCTTTGCCTTATGTTTGTAGTATTATCTCCAGTTTAATTTATTACTTTCGTGCGAGTGTTCACCAGCCTTCTGATGGTTTGAAAACGAAGAATTTCGATATGCGAGCCGGATACCTACCCTTTCATTGGGCTTCCACCTTGAGTACCTTATAGTTTTTCGGGTACATGTAGACTATCCAAGTTGGTATAGGCGACGAGCTGATACTCGTGATCCCTGATTCGAATCCAGGTCGCGGAAATTTTTCTTCCGTTATTTCCATTAACGTCTTTGGAATATTGAGCCCCAGTAATACGAAATTTGTTGGTATATCATTTTATTACGGAATATAATGATGCAATTATTTCCGCTGTCGTCATTTTCACATAAAAAACTTCAAAGTATTTAGACACCATTTTTAAATAATAATGGCGACAGCCAAAACAGTTATCTCTTCATATACCATTATTTAAATAATATACCAACAAATTTCGCATAAGAAGCTCCTCTCTTACTAATAATGTTTCTGGAAATCACATTCGAAAAACTGCATCCATATCATTAACGTTAGATACAGTGTCCAGCTCCACGTGAACAAGTATTGCAATTAGGACTTACCGGCATCGTCGCGTCGTCAGTACCTGGCTAAGATATTCTGGAATTCGTCGTATGCGAATGTTTCAAATTCTTCGCCAATACGTATAAGTGTGGAAGGATAACCGTCTATAATTCGGGACAGGTTAACCTTACAATGAAGGAACAAGTACAACCAGCGAGAAGGCCATGTGCATGCGAGACTTAAATATAGTTCCTAGCATTTATTAAATATAATTACACTATGTGATCAAAAGTTCAGGGACACAAGCATTTCTGCATAGCAGGCTTCAGATAACAGGAATTAGTAAGCAGTGGCATCCCCCCTTTGCTCTAATCCTCCGAGGAAGACTTTTCACCAGTTTTTGGTAGTAAGACGCTGGAATTTTCCTCCATTCCTGCCTCAGAGCATTGGTTAGTTCAGCCACGGATGAAGGACGGCGTGATCTGGCTCGTAGTCGACGTTCCATTCATACTACAAGCGTTCAGTGGGATTGAGATCGGGACTCTGGTCCTTTCCTTTAACCCCGTTTTCTTGCTTTATGGTAAGGAGCATTATCATGTTGATACAGGTAAGGCCCATCCTCAAACTGTTCCCACAACAGTTGTCTAAAGGCTCGTTCGCACTAGCCAAAAGAAACTAGTATTCTATCAGAGATACTAGTTTTATCAGTGAAGTGCGAACAAAACTGGGTGTAAGAAGAACTAGTTCTTTCGGCTCTGGAACTGGGGTTTCCAACCCCAGTTTCTCAAACTGGATCTGGGGCTGGAGAGTGCTTGTTCATGCAAAGACTTCTGGGTAGTTTTCCCATAAGTCTTCACGAATAGCGATACGATCACGGATTAATACACAATGGCTACCGAACAACAGTGTTCTCAATCTCAAACAAATCAAGAAAAGTGGAAAGATGGCGAAACTAAATTTGGAAAACATAAAGCGCCATCTTTAAATAACGATGAAGAAGCATAAATCATTCCAGGGCACGCTTTATTTGTTGTGTCTGGAGCTGGATTTCCACCTCTAAACAGGATTTCCAGTGCGAACAGGAGGATGATAAAACTAGTGTTCAATTAGAACTGGTTCACCTGGAACCAGAAAAGAAACTAGTTCTATTTGTAACTAGTTTCGTAGTGCGAACGTAGTCTAAGATGTCTCGATACAAGCGCATTCATCGTTATTTTAACAGAAACAAGCTGGCTCAGCCCAAGCCATGAAAAAGAGCCTCATACCATAATGCTACCTCCTCCAAACTTCACAGTAGGCACCACACACTAAGGTAGGAAACGTTCTCCAGGCATCCGCCAACCCAACTTCGGCCATCTGGTCTCAGAGAGTGTACTGTGATTCATCAGGCCATAGGACACGTTTCCACTGTTCCATGCTCCAGTTTCTGCGGGTTTTACACCACTCCAAAGGTTGCCTGGAATTGTTGTCAGTGATAAAGAGCTCGTGAGCAGCAGCACGGTCGCAGAAACCCAGGGAATGGAGTTCCCGACGAAAGGTAATTGTGCTAGCAACACAGGAAGCAGAATTTCTGAACTCTGTAGCAATCATTTCAGCAGACGACCTTCGATTTCACCAGGTCACACATGCAAGTACTCGACGATTTCTGTCTGTCAATTTCTTGTGTCTGCTAGTTCGTAGTTGCAGTGTTGTTGCTCTACTTCGCAATCATATTGCCTATAGTTGTACGGGGTATTTGTAGAATGAACCACCTACAAGCCCTACAAGTTTTTAACATAAATTCTGTTACACTCTGTTTAGTATAATTTTTAGAATAACCCTCATTAAGTCGTTTACCTTTTAAGTTTTTGCATATACAGGGTGTCTCAGAATTCATTGTACAAACTTCTAGGGGAGTTAGTATGAGTGATTGTAAGCAAAAAAATTCATATGAACATGGGTCCGAATTTGAACGACAACTGAGACATGAACAGAAATAAAACTGCCGCCACCAAGATCAACAAGTTAATAATTCAGGTTCTGTAAAGCCTAGATTAATGAAATTTGGGGGAATAACAGGGTACATAAGACTGTGTATACTGTTAAAATTTGATTGAATTCAAACGAGAAGTTTCCGAGTTACACAGTCAAAATTGTAACAAGTGCTAGTTAGTACTCACAAGTGAGCACGTGTTATGATGCTGAATGAATAACTCGGAAACTTCTTGTTGGAATTCGATCAAATTTTAACGGTATACACAGTCTTATGTACCCTGTTATTCCCTTAAATTTCATTATTCTAGGCTTTACAGATCCTGAGTTATTAACTTGTTGATTTTGGTGGCGGCATTTTTATTTCTATTAATATCTCAGTTATCGTTCAAATTCGGACCCATGTTCATATGAACTTTTTTGCTTAGAATCACCCATACTAACTCCCCTAGAAGTTTGTACAATGATTTCTGAGACACCCTGTTTAAGGGTCGTACAAATGAAAACGAAAATTAATTATTTTATCCAAAGTGTATACAAGGAATTTAAAAATACTCTCCAAATGCGTTATGACATTTATCCCACTGTGAAACAAGGCGTGTAATTCCTATATGGAAGAAGTCTTTCGATTGCGTGTAGAACCATTCCAAAACCTCTTCCTTCACTTCATCGTCCGGCTGAAACCTGAGGCCTTTCAGATGTTTCTTGAGATACCCAAACATGTGAAAGTCACATGGGGATAAGAAGTCAGGGTTGTAAAGTGGATGCTGCATTGCTTCCCAGTTGAACTTTTTGATGAGGTCTACCGTTGCTTTCGAGGTGTGAGGAAGCGCGTTGTCTTGGAGAAGAAGCACTCTGTAAGAAGTCCTGGCGCGGTTTGCTTGTCCAGGTCGTTGATCATCTTGCAATGATGACCGTCCCTCTGAAAACGTCTTGCTCCATGCCAAAACACGAGTGAAGGTTAGGCAGTCATTTTCATAGATGTTCTGCGTACGACGATGAATTTCAGAAACTGAAACTCCTTCTCATGTCAAAAAACGAATTACTGCTCTCTGTTCCTGTTTCGTTGACTCCATTTTGTTGTTTGGACGAAGCGATCAGGCGCAGAGCTCCGAAGCGCGAGCTATCGTTCTTTCTCACGTGATGCAACACTTGCAATCTATTATTCAATTTGCACGTGGGGTTTCGCAATTGTTGAAAACAAAAACTTACGATCCTACACGTCGTCTTTTTTTCCCTAAACAAATTTTCGTTTTCATCTGTACGACCCTTATATTTCTCTCGATCATTAAAGCTTTTTTATTCAAGACTGAAAAGTCCAGTTGGGATTAACCTTGAATCACCTGTTTGTATTTACTGTTTTTCGTTTAGGATCATTAATGTAGTGGATAAAAGCTAACTTTAATGGAATTATATTTATAAGAAGACATTTTTCTTGTTATGATCAGATGGAAAGAGGCATTCTAAGGAAAAATGGTATACAATAGTGAATGGTTACTTTTCAAAATGAATATTTGAAGAGACATGGAAGTCGATAAACCGTATTAAGACCTTACTTACAGTGTAATAAATTTTAATAAATTTCTTAACTATCTTCCAGATATAATATCCTCAGTTTCTTATAGCAATAATCTTCCTTCTTAAGCTTCATAAAAGACAACTTTTGAAACTCTTAAGTTTGTAATTAAGCGCATTAATAAAGCTTTTCTTCAGCTACCACATGTATCACTTTACTTATCTATCCATTCTATAGTTTAAAATTTCTTCGGTGAAGCAAACAAGGGGAAAGGAGGAGGATGAGTGAGAGAGAGAGAGAGAGAGAGAGAGAGAGAGAGAGAGACGGCTTAACCTCCACCGGCTTAATCTGACGGATCGTAACCAAACTTTCGACTAATGAAATTCCCATTCCTTAATTGTTAACTTTAACCACAAAGATACCTTCCTTCTTCCAAGATTTTAATTTAACAATTAAGGTTTTCCTATGGAAAGAATTAATTTGGAAAATCTTCATTTTTAATTCGCTTTGCTAGATGAGAGAGAGAGAGAGAGAGAGAGAGAGAGAGACCGTTTTGCCATTGTAATTAAGCGACAAGAGGAAGAAAATGCAACGCTTGCACCTAAAAGTTTGGGCCAATTTTTGAGTAGAAAATTAAAACGGATCAAATTATGAAGCTTAAATTTCTTCTAACCAATTAAACATTAATTTTGCTATAATCTTCGTTTATGGGGAATTAATTTGGTTGAAAACTTCATTAAGGCGTTTTCAATTAGATTTTTTAAAACATGACTTCTTATTTATATTTAAATACAGCATTAAAAGTTAATGTTAAAAAATTTAACTTTCAAGAAAAATTTAAATAAACTAACAAGAGTGCTAAATTATTAATTATTAACGTATGTCGTCTCTTTCGGTTCCGTATTAAAATAGTCTCTTGCATTAATTTGGCTTCAGCGAATTACTTGGTTCAATATGAATTTTGCTTCTGGCACGCTCATGCGTTACATATTTTATTTATATAAATTTATTTTTATAGTCAGTCATTTCAATTGGTATGTCTTTTCTAGAGATATAAGAAATTATTACGTTTCATTTGAGCGTTAAAAAATTCGACAAATTGAATTAATTTTACTTATTTTTGGCGTTATTAATGAAGTATATTTCTATTAAAATAAACGAGCTAAAATAGTCTAACGTGTAATGAATTTTAAAGGGATGGTTATCAAAAAACCAAGCACTGCGACCGCAGGTTTATTGTACTATCCACAATGATGATAAAAACGATTATGAACGGGACAAACATAAACATCCACACCTTCGACGGGATTCGAACCCACGACTCGGTTGTGGCGACAACGGAAAGACCTGTGCCCTAACTCTCTCGGCCACCGAGCCGACAATTTAAAGTGTAAATAAAGACAAATAAAAAATAATAAAGCTCCATTTGCATGTAAATTTCTCAGTAATCCTCCATCATTTATATCTCGTGAAATATTAATACCTGTCTAATGCTAGTGATATGGCTAAGAATAATCCTCTTAGAATTTGTATGATTAAACATAACCTTTAATCCAATTATTTAAAGCCATTTAACAATTATATAGGTTGTGGCAGAGTGGATAACCACATTTCAAAAGCCAATAACAAACGAACAAAAAAAAAATTATAGAAAAATCTTCATATTTACAAAAACTCCTAACAATCTAGTTTTTTACAGCTTGTTTAGTTTGTTTTGTTTTTTTTAAATGATATCAGTCGGGTAGCAACTGTTATTGGCAATACACTGACGAAGCCGTTCTTGAAAGTTATCCATCTCTCTGTTGGTCATCTCTGGAGGAATGGCAACAACCAAGGCGATCTAGAAGGTTATTCTACAGGGTGATTCAGTCAATTTTTGACCATTTCAGTACTATGATTTATTAACCCATTAATGTTTACAAACTTAGCATTTCAGTATGATATTTTAGGCAGCTCGGAGTTTTTATTCCCATGGAAAAGTCTTGATGATATGCTCAATATGGCCACCAAGAACTGCTCGCAGCCGAATGGTGAAGTTGTTCATAACTCTATCCAGGATTTCTGTATCCACAAGGGTGCAGCAGTCGACAATGCTTTGTAGTGAACACACTGTCTTTAAGGAACCCCCAGAGATAAAAATCACATGGGTTTAGGTCAGGACTCGTAGGGGGCTAAAGAAAGCCCCCGAATCGATCTGAAACCTGTTTGAAATGACGCGATTTCCGAATTTCTGACTGAGAAAGTCTAGCACTTCATTAGTGGTGTAAGGCCTAGCCCCATCCTGTTGAAACCATTGATGTCGAAGCGGTATACGCCGCCTTCGCAACTCGGGGATGAAGAAGGTTTCCACCATGTTAAGGTAAGCCTGTGACGTTACGGTGCCCTCCAAAAAGAACGGATCAATGATGCCTCTTTTGGAAATCGCGCACCAAGTCATAACCTTTCGTGGATGAAGAAATGACTTACGGATCTCATGAGGGTGCTGGGAACCCCAAAAACGAATGTTGTGTTTATTAATGTCACCTGACAGATGGAAGAAGGCCTCATCTGACACCCACAGGTTGTCCACAATGTCCTGATTGGCCTCCATTTCTGCTCCAAACTCCATCGCAAATTGCTGTCGCTTCTGTCTTCCAGTGTCTGTTAACTCCTGATAAACATGGATCTTATACGGGAACAGGTGTAAATACCTTCTCAAAATTCGCCACGTCGTGGTATACGACAGCCCTTCTTCAGTGGATAGGCGGCGAACAGACTTTTTGTAGGGGAATCGTCCAACCTTGTGCGAACATTTTCGACAACTTCGGCCGTTCGAACACGAGCTTCGCTCCCGCCTTTTATCTTGCCTTTAACACATCCAGTGGCAAGAAATTGCTTGACAAAATCCATGATTGCTTGCCTGCCTGGTGCGTTTCGACACTTATACTCCTGCCGGAACTTTCTTTGCACGGTTACAGGTGATTTTGTCTCGAAATACCATTCGACAACCGTGCATTTATGCTCTGTCGATAAAGCGGGCGCGATTTTTCAACAATACGATTTTCATGCAGCGCCGTTGCAACAATACAAACTCCAACTATTTAGAAATTCGATATGGAGCTCATATTATTTCAATTGTTTATCCCTAATGCACGTCATTCGAGTGTAATGGTCAGAAATTGACTGAATCACCCTGTAGATTACCTTGGGCAACAATTGTGTCAGAAATGGCGTTCTTAAGTGCTTGGAGGGTTTGAGGCCGCCGTTGATAAACCTTCTCGTTGAGATATACCTATAGAAAAAAAATTGCAGGAGGACAAATCAGGACAAATATATATAAAATACAAAATATTTATACCTAGGCTACTCCAAAAGCAGCTCCACGACTGTTTGGCAGTCTTCACGAGGGAGTCATCATCAGCAAACATCGTTCAATGAAGACGTGCCTTCAGTTTACCAAAGAGATGATAATCAGCGGGTGCCTGATCAGGACTGCAAAACTGGTATTGCAATCTTGTCCAGCTAAATTTCGTGATGTCGTCCTTGATTTCATAACTTATGTATTTCCAAGAATTATCGTACAACAACAAAACATCCTTCTCCTGCCAATGTGGTCAAACACCATTCACAAGTCAGTTGAGCTTAAAGTTTTAGGATTATCATATATGCGTCAGAAGTAATGGTGGTTTCTTGTTGCGTGATATTCGCAGCCAGCAGTCCTTCTGAATCAAAACAGACTGTCGATGGCTGTTTTGAATTTCGTTTTCTTGGGCGAGTTCGCATGGTGCCACTCCAATGACTGCCTATTCATTCTGAGGTTTTAAATGACCACAGAAATATTTCATCTCCCGTCAGTCATTCTCACACGGTTTAGCTGCTCTCTGCACATTGCTTTTCGAATTTCTTTATGGGCACGGTCAACATCTTCGAAAATCATCTTTTTTATTTCCGACTATGTCAGCAGTCTGCTTAAGGACACCTTTATCCTGTAAATGTATAAATTCTCCATTCCATTCTCTTCTTGCTTTTAACTGTTTTGCCTGTGATAGTAGTGTAACACCGAAACGCGTCGGCATTAAAAATAGTTTACCGTATCACTTAGATCTGTTTCTTTATCTTAGACCTGTTTCTTTATTCTTAAGTATTCAGTGATATTAGACAGTATGGACATCATGAGTCTGTATAAATTTGCTTCCCCAGTTCCTAATAGGAGTGACTTTTTTCAGTTACACACCTATTTAACAATAAATTAAAATTGCTCTTTAGACATAAGTTGTTGTGGCTAAAGAGCAATTTTGATTTAAAGAATAACTCATGAATGTTCTGTGAGAGTTTCTACGCTATACCTCAGGTTCCTGGTTCGAATCCACGCTGTGGAATTTTCTTTCCTATTTTTCATCAATAATTTTGTTAATTAGAATTATCCACATGTAGTAATCTTGTTCTGATTTCTGCTTTTTTATGTGTCATTGACAGTTATAGATGACTGTTCCTATAACAGTCATCAGTTCCTTTTTACTTTATTATTGTTAGTTGCACACCTGTTTTTACAAAACCATATTGTTAAGGCGCTGCACATTAAGCGTTTGTGCGAGGTGTTGTTTACCGTTACAGAACATATTTTACAAGAAGCCCATAATTTCTCGACAGATGGCTTTAAAATTATTCTCATTCTATTAAAGATGAGAAATTGCTACCTTTTATAGAATCTGTTCAAATAACCAAATACAAGCCATTTAATTGGTTGCTGAATGATGACGACGAGTTTACACGGAAGAAACCCGAATAATGATCTGCTCACTTTCACTTTTCGCGTTCCCAACCACTAACATACTGCAATCATCTCTATAGATCTTTTTCAATTCGCACTATTTGTGCAGATTTGGCGCTGGGCTGGATGGCGCCCGCCTGCAAAATTGAAAATAGGCGTCCCAAACAAATGGAAAAGAGAACAATTTGGGGATGCTCAGATGTGCGCCTGCCTGCAACGCAATCCTTGAAGGCCCGCTTCCGACGGCCCTGCTCTAGTGAATGTTTCCCATTGTCTCAGTCTCGCAGCATAGGAACTTTATAATAACACGATGCTTTAGATAAGTCCAAGCGCAGCAGCCATCTTAAAGGACAATTCTACGGTCATCTACAACTTTATTTAAATCGAAAGTCTAACCAATTAAAACATCGTGGCATATTTAAAAAAATTTAATTCGAACTCTAAATGTGTGAAAAAATGAAAATAATGAGCGGGGTTTGGGTGAGGCTAAAGCACTATATTATACTGAGCAGACTCGACCGCCATTACGGAGCCCACTTGTAATAGTAATGCATGCTATAAGATCGAGAATTTTTATCTTACTGATTAAAATCTTCGCGAAAATGGCTAAAATTGGAAGAAATGGAAAGAGCAGTGTCAGATTACTATATGCATGTGAGATGGAAGGCTATTATTACTAACATTTCGAAGAAATTTTAATATTTATACGTCAAAAGAGCATAATGTTGCCTCATCTCGTCAAGAGAGGGCGATATAAATGAAGCTAGAAACATGTGTAATACCGTGTAATCTCCTTGCGAGTCGCAAAGGGAATACCAATGACGTATATTAAAGATAGACCACAGCCAACACCACCTAGACAAAAGGCCTGCGCACAGAAACGTCATATATTGTTACATCACACTAAAGCGGCTATTGTTAATCGTATTTCTACCAATAATAAACCATAAATTTGGCCGTTTGATGATGATGTAACAATGCATACAGTTTTTGAACTTGTTATTTATGGCTTTATGTTTCAATCAAAACATTGGCAACATACGTGCAAATAAATATAGTTTCATTTTTTTCATCTATGGAGGAAGAGAAAAAGCATCTTTTCTATAAAAAATATCGAAACCATATATGATGGTTTTAGAAATCTGCAAAAATTAGTTCCTGTAATAGATTAATTATTTTGGTTAGATTTTGTAAGAAAATTAAAGCAAATTTATGAAATAATTCTTTTATTTCAGCTTATTTCACACAGACAGTCCGCCTGCGAGCGCCGCCATTTTGAAAACAGCACTCAGGCCTTTATCTAGTGGGCTGTGGATAGACTCCGAATCCTATTGTTGTAACTTGAAGCAAATTGGGAAGCTCCATGCCCAGAACTGTCATGGCCGAAAGTGAGTGAAAATGATGCAAAACACATGCTAAACACAAGAGTAGCTGATTAATAATTCTTTCACACGCCGATCACGGAGTGATAAGTTTATCTTTTCGTTTACTTTGTATTTGAAATATTTTATTATATTTTATAAACAATTTTTCGATCATGGTTTCAATTTCAATTTCGTTTCGATTGTCTTTCAGTTACGTATTTTCATTTTAGTTACGTATTTTTGATTTATTTTTGTGGAAAATGATTCCTGATCCTTTTTCTTGTCTGTTTGTACAGTTATACGCAGTTTAACTTTGAGGAATGGTTTTGAATTAATTATTCCTCAGGCCCAAAATTTTCAAAAACAAAGCAGCCAGACAGCTAATTACTCCACGGCTCACTCCTGCCCAGAACTATCATGGCTCAATTTTCTTCACTTTTTGCCGCTGTTAACAATAGGATTCGGAGTCTATCTTTAATATACGTCATTGGGGAATGCAGAACGCGAATCGCTAGATATGTTTCTAGCTTCATTTATTGATTATTTCCATGTCAACCAGTGATCTTATGTTTTTTCTGTTGCCAATACAGTTAATAAAGCCCCCTCCCCCCTTCTCCGACATTTTCTGTCCTCCATTATCTTCTTTTAAATTCCATAATTTGATCGTCGAATGCGCCGCTTTCTTCGTTTTGGTGGTCTTTTATATTTTATTTCTTTTTCAGCTAGACATGAGAATAAGCCGAATGGATATAGAAGCTATTACAAATTAATGCTGTGGTATACTGACATCGTTCAATAAATTTCTACTTTCGTGCTAATAATTTGAGAATTTTTATTGCAAATCAATTAAATTTTATCGCTTCAAATCTTTATGAACAATAAAAGTGTCTTCATCTATCAGTAATGGAATGGTAATGAATCAACTTTAAATGACCATCTCTGTAAAAAAAAATATATATACAACACTAGCTTAACTTCAATAAACCGGGCATTAATTTTAATGTTTCAAAAACCTGTTTATCTAATTAAACCTTTCAAAGGGAGGTGTATTTGGAAGATAAACACTGCCTCTATTATTTTTTATAACGACATCAAAGAGTAACATTGATTTTTTTTTAATAAAGTGAAGAGGCAACTGTCGCCAGTCGACAACAAATCAGAACGTTATCAACAAACCTGTACTTAATATTGATTTCTAATAATTATTTTTTATTTCAAGTAATAACAAAAAATCCAAATTTTCTTAACAAAAGCAATTGACCGTTTTAATGTTAGCGGGTGAATGAACCGGTAATAGAATATATACATATTGTACACTTAGTGGTTACCCTACAGAATTTATTTCAAATTAAGATTGCATCGCAACATAAAGGCGTTTTTACTTCCGACATCTGTTTTGAAGTTTAAAGTATCCTACAATGATGAACTTAGTAATCTAAAAGACTCAACATTAAGCAAAAGAAAAAACCTGAAGTCAATCTTGGTTTCTGTTCAGCCATTGAGAATTACTGGATAAGACCAAAACCAACTTATCCAAGATTGGATAATTATTATTATTAATAATTATTAAATTTGAGGAATAGTTGAGAACAAAGATGAACCAATTGACATAGGACCTAAAAAAACTATTATAAAAAGCAACTAGTAAAAATGCATGGATATTGAATTTGTAAATTTAAACAATTATGAAAACTATTTAGATATAATAAATAAAAAAGATTGAATGAGGATACTAAAATTAATTATGCTCATTTTTATTTTGTAATCTTTTTGAAAGTGCATTAATTGAATTTTTCAGAATTGTTGCTTACAAAAGAATTAGTTCCATTATACAGGGTGTTCAAAACGTCTGGTAATATGCCAGATATCTCAAAGCTACCAGGTAGGCGAGATCTGATGAGTGTGGTATATAGGTAATAGGGAGGGTGGACAATTCATTGCCGCACTCAAATTTGACTTTGACCCCCAAATTTAAGGTCATCAATTTGCTAACTCGATTGCTACTCTGTAGAGTAACACCACATTAGTTTAAAAACAATTTTTAATCACACCCTTCCCCTTGAAAGATTTTGAGAAAATGGGCGAGAAAGAGTCACTCAAGGTCCGGTTGGGCTGGCCAGGTTGGCTGAGGTTTCTAACACATTTGAATTGCAGTGAAACATACTGTTGAGAAGGCTCATTAAGTGATTGGGTGACATGGTAGTTAGAAAATGTTGAGAAAATTTATTTGGCTCGTTTAAATCTTAGCGAAAGATTTTTCTTCCTAATCGAGAAAATGTTCCATGTGCTGACCGTCAGCTGTAAGGCACATTTGAGCACGTGTCACAATCGTTTTCTGCACATTAGTCATAACTGTTTGTGGAATGTTGGAACAAACTGCTACAATCCTTTCTTGAAGGTCCGCTACTGTTGGTGGTGGTTGTGTGTCGTAAACTTTGTTGTTCACATAACCCCACAGGAAGAAGTCTAATGGTGTGAGGTCTTCGTTCGTGACGGCCAAGGGCCTGGTCCAGATCTACCAATCCAACGTGATGAAAATATGCTATCCAGCCATCGCCTTTTAATAGTTGCAAAGTGTGGTGGTGCTCCGTCTTGCTGAAACCAACATGTTGACCGTTCTGATAGGGGCAGTTCATCAAGAAAATCGAACCGAACACCATTGAGAATCAGGTCTCGATACCGTAATCCTGTGAGAGTTCCGTCGTAGAATAGGGGCCCAATCAATTTGGTGTTGTACATTCCGCACAACACATTAACTCGCCAATTTTCTTGATGCGAAACTTCTCGCAACCAGTATGGATTGTTGTCTGCCCAATAATGTAAGTTATGTCTGTTAACAGTCCCATTCCTTGAAAACTGTGCCTCATCAGACCAAATTATCTAGGAAGTGAACTGCGTATCATCATCAATTGGACAGAGGAGCCAGTTACAGTACTCCATTCGTCTATCGCCGTCACGTTGCGAGAAAGCTTGATGGCAATGAACATAGAATGGATAAAATTTGTGCTTGTGGAGAACATTCCATACAGAGCTTTTGCAGCATCCAATGTCTCCGGCGATTGCTCGAACATTAGTGTGCGGATTAGCAGCTACTGCAGCAAAGAAAATTCTGGTGGTGTCATCCGCTACTGTCCTGATCAACTTTGACGAGGACGTTGCATAACAATGCCTGTGTCACGGAATCTTTGGACAATACGCCACAATACACTTCTTGATGGGTGGCGACGAGTCGGATATCTCCCAGCATACAGTCTACACGCTTCCGCTGCATTTTCTTGGCTTGCTCCTTAACAGAAAATCATGTCTACCATCTCGTCTTGAGAAATTTGTGACATTGTGGTAAAGAAAATGAAAAAGGTCCGACGAATAGCCGATATTAGCAAAACGTTTACTTAACGTTCAAACAAGGCAGAGCAAAGTCGAAAAATGGCACAAAATAACGAATCTGTTCATTAAGTATAGTCTTATTAATCATATGCAAATATTGTACTATATGCTATTAACATATTCAACTTTTAAACCAATCAAGTAAATCTCGAACAAGATGTAATTCTAACAGAATAATAAAAAATATCTGGAACACTGTCATATCTGGAACAAAAATCAACATATTGTATTAAATAAAAAATAACCAGGTTATCGTCTTACAAAATTACATGAAAAATCTTTCGCTAAGATTGAAATGTCTTAGAAACATCAGCCAACCTGGCCAGCCCAATCTGACCTTGAGTGACTCTTTCTCGCCCATTTTCTCAAAATCTTTTAAGGGGGAGGGTGTGATTAAAAATTGTTTTTAGACTAATGTGGTGTTGTTCTACAGGATAGCAATCGGAAATTTTTTTTCTACCTTTAATAGTTTTCGAGTTAGCAAATGGATGACCTTAAATTTGGGGGTCAAAGTCTAATTTGAGTGCTACAATGAATTCCTCATCCCCCTATTACCTATAAACCACACTCATCGGATCTCGCCTACCTGGCGGCTTTGAGATATCTGCCATGTTACCAGACTTTTTGGACACCCTGTATAATCCAAATTGCAAATTTCAACCTGAGTTACTACAATATGGCTACATTTTGATACCTTTTATTGAAGAAACCCTGTATGGATGAAGGTGGAAGAAAAGAAGCTGTATTTTTAAGAAACTGTATTTTTAGGACTTTCTCAATCGGGACTTTATTAATTTGGACTTGTTAATCTTCTCATAATTAAAGCTAATATTTGTTATAAGTGACTTTTTAATTGAATTTTAATTACATATACATTTAAATTTAGGGGGTGATTCTTCACAAGAAAAGTAACAAATAATATCAACATATTTCCGGAAATGCATAATTTCCATGGAAATGCCAATAGTTATATGCTCGACATTATGCCCCCATAACAAAAAACAAAAACAAAAATCCCCCGTGTTTCTGACCATTTCTGTGCAAACCGCATCGTTTCATTGTAAATAGTTTAATAATTATAAGGTTTTAAAAAGTCTACTGACTTTTGGATCACCCTGTATTTACTGTATCACAGACAAGTCTTTAGTCTTTTCTCACGTACATTTGTGAGGCATAAAGTGTTGCTATTAAAGAAATAAAATACACTGACCTTAGGAATCTGTGGATGCTTGTATCAAAGAAAGAGAGGAAGGAAACTCCACTTGTCCACAAAAGAAGTTTTATATGTATACATATATGATACATATTAAACTTCTTTTGTGGACAAGTGGCGTTTCTTTCCTCTCTTTCTTTGAGAAAGTGCTGCTGCCACAGTGAATCACGAAATATGCATATGGACGAATTTAAACATATAAATTGATTAAACATACGAAAGTAATAAATTTAAACTGGAGTTAATGCTCCAAGCATAAGGTAAAAATATTATTGGAGAAAATGGAAGAAAAAATTCCCCGACATGAATTCGAATGCTGGTCGTCTCCAAGTGTCCCTGCCTTATCATTAGGCTTCCTTCTTGACCACTTTATATTCTTTAGTTGGTAGAGGCGACGAGCGTGACACCAGTGGCCTCTAGTTCAAATCCAGGTCGCGGAATTTTTCCTTCCGCTTTTTGCAATAATATCTTTTGATTAAACAAATTTTAAATTAACATTTCATATACAAGGTGTTTTTGAATTGAGTACAGATTTTTTGGGAGATGATAGAAGAGGTCCTTAGAAGTATTTTTTGTCATATGAACATGGGGTCCCCGCAGCTCCGTTTACTTACAATACTGCATTGAACAATCAAATGACACCGGGACGCAGTGTGCATTGGTAGGCCTAGATTATTTTATTTTTAACAATTAACACAAGCAATCTACTGTAATAACGTTTAAAGTAATTGTTTGCAAAGAAATTTCAAGGTGCACGTGCTTGTTTGTTGAAAAGTCTTAGGACAAACTTCGTCAAGGAGATTCCATGGTATCCAACCCCTTTGTAAAATACGATTAGTCCATATGTAAATGAACTAATCGCATTCTGGGAAAGCAGTAGGTAAAGATTTGTTTTAAAAAGTTCACTTGATGTACTTTTTACATGTGTAAAGTTAAACAAACAGCATGAATCGTTTTACATGGAATGATTATGCAGACATGCGTCTGTGTCTCGGTGCTGCTGGTACCATGGATGGTGCAAGGCGTTTGTATGCTGAACGTTATCCCAACAGAATTCTTTCCAATTCACGAACATTTGGTGCAGTAGATCGTCGTCTAAGAGAAACAGGCGCATTCGCTCATGATAATCATCAGCGTGGACGTCGTCGGTGGTTACGCTCCCCTGAATTAGAGGATGAAGTTTTGGAAAGGTTTAACCGAAATCCATCGACAAGTACTCGTGCGGTCGGAGCTGCTTTGAATACTAGTCATACCACTGTATGGAACATTTTACATGACAACCTGCAACATCCGTTCAAGCTTCGAAAGGTGCAGGAATTATGTCCCAATGATCATGGTCCCCGGCGTGCTTTCGCGGAATGGTTTATGCAGCAACAGAATAGGATTCCGGACTTTCCTTCCATGGTTTTGTGGACAGATGAGGCAACGTTTACGCGAGAGGGAATGTTCAATAGCTACAATAGTCAACTGTGGTCTCATGTCAACCCCTGTGCAACACATGTTAACAGTTTTCAGCATCGTTTTTCGTTTAATATTTGGGCTGGCATGATTCAAAATGTCCTGATTGGGCCATATCTCCTACCATGCCGTCTTAACGGGCAAACATACCTTGGTTTCCTGAAGGAGGAGCTCCCTGGTCTTCTTGAAGATGTTCCACTAATGACCAGACATTTGATGTGGTTTCAACAGGACGGCGCACCTTCGCATTACACAAGAGCAGTTAGAGATTACCTAAATGAGACATATCCTGGTCGTTGGATTGGTTGTGGCGGACCAGTTGCTTGGCCACCGAGATCGCCAGATCTCACACCGATGGATTTTTTTTATGGGGAAGCATAAAATCAATGGTGTACTCCGAACCCGTACATACCGAAGAAGAATTGGCGGCTCGTGTTGTCGCGGCAGCAGGTGACATCAGCGACCGTGCAAATCAACTGTTTCCACGCGTACACCAATCCATCATAAGGCGTTGCGAATTGTGCTATGAAGCAAATGGTGGTCATTTCGAACAATTACTGTACAAGTCATACAGTAGATTGCTTGTGTTAATTGTTAAAAATAAAATAATCTAGGCCTACCAACGCACACTGCGTCCCGGTGTCATTTGATTGTTCAATGCAGTATTGTAAGTAAACGGAGCTGCGGGGACCCCATGTTCATATGACAAAAAATACTTCTAAGGACCTCTTCTATCATCTCCCAAAAAATCTGTACTCAATTCAAAAACACCTTGTATAAGGGTCGTACAAATGAAAATGAAAATTATTTATTTTATCCAAAGTGTATACAAGGAATTTAAAACTACTCTCCAAAAGCGTTAAGCCATTTATCCCATTGTGGCTCAGGCATTCATCAGACACAGTCTTTCGCAGCTTGAAAATTCTAGACACTTTCCACTCGGCAACATACTGTCATGACAAACTGCCGTTCAATCATCTCCCATTTGCGCCTCTTTCTTTGCCACCAACATCTTTTTCCGCTGGGTAATTCCTTTATGGAAGAAGTCTTTCGGTTGCATGTGGAACTGTTCCTTCACTTCATCGTCCGACTGAAACCTGCGGCCTTTCAGATGTTTCTTGAGATCCCCAAACACGTGAAAGTCACATGGGGATAAGTCAGGGCTGTAAGGTGGATGCTGCATTGCTTCCCAGTTGAACTTTTTGATGAGGTCTACCGTTGCTTTCGAGGTGTGAGATCGCGCGTTGTCGTGGAGAAGAAGCACTCCTTCTGTAAGAAGTCCAGGACGCTTGCATTTGATGGCCGCGCGCAGTGCCTTCAATGTTTCCCCATATCGTGCTGCTTTAACTGTGGTGCCTTTTTCAAGAAAGTTCAGTAAAATCGGGCCTTTGCGATCAAAAAACATGGTCAACATCACCTTCCCTGCTGTTTGCGATTGCTTTTGATTTTTTCGGGCGAAGAACTTTTTATTGTTTGGACGAAGAGCTTCGAAGCGCGAGCTATCGTTCTTTCTTACATGATGCAACACTTGCAACCTATTGTACAATTTGAACGTGGGGTTTCGCAATTGTTGAAAACAAAAAGTTACATCCTACACGTGGTCTTTTTTTTCCCACACAAATTTTCGTTTTCATTTGTACGACCCTTATAGTATAATCACTTTAAATTAGGTTAGTTAATTAGAAAAAAAATTTTCAGTCTCTTCATCCTTTTTGGATAATTTTTAATGTTAGTCACTACCAATTCCTCCTCCTTAAAATGAGCATCTCCAGGGCCGGATTTAGGTTTGCTGGGGCCTAAGCTATTGGCTATTGAAAGCTATGGGGGCCTTATTTAAGCTAAATTCATATTTTTTGGCCCTGCCGTTTAATCTAACTAGAGCGTGAGGTCCTAAGCTATAGCTTAGTTTGCTTATACGTGATGGCCCATCTCTCCAACGAATGACATTAAATCTTAACAAACATCACTGATGACATGTCACTAATGTGTTACTCAATTAAAGAATAACTGAAATGTAACGATTAGGTCAAGCTCTTTCGACGGTGCCCGATGTCGAAATAAGCCACACTCAATCCAAAATAGGAAAAGAGATATGACGTGATTTCACATGAACAACAATAAGCATGCAATTTCTAGAGTGACAAACCATCCATGCCAATAATGGGTATGATATTCTTTCTTGCTAATACACTGTTTGTGCGTGTGCTATATGTGGTATAACCAATCCATGCTCTTCACGTATCTGGTATAGCCAATCCTTCTTTAACTTGGTTAACAACTTCTTCGATTCTTCCTGGCATCGCGGTATATATCTTGCTGTCGTCTATCTTCCTGCAAACTTTTTCCGAATCTTGCCAATTTTTTTGCTTCATCTTGTTCGCAATCGACA
Source organism: Rhysida immarginata (assembly GCA_023313115.1). Lineage (NCBI taxonomy): Eukaryota > Metazoa > Arthropoda > Chilopoda > Scolopendromorpha > Scolopendridae > Rhysida > Rhysida immarginata. The sequence goes on along the minus strand of JAHWFO010038551.1, from coordinate 1,762,919 downwards.
ATCTCCGTCGCTCAACACTGCCTTGGCTTCTCTATTCACCACAATCAATTCATATCCATAAGATCACCACATTATTAAGGCTGGTTTGTCACTCTAGAAATCGCGTACCTATTGCTGTTCATGGATTATTGACATCGGTTTTTTTGTTTCTTTGTTTTTTCTCAATCCAACCGTAAGTTGAGGTGTTGTCCAAATTATCTTATGGCTTATCCGCGAATACACGGATACGGATCAAAACCGGTTAACTTTCAACAAACCATCCATGTTCAGTGCTTGATCTTTACTGCCTTTCATGTTCTTCTTATAAATCGGTTTCACTAGCATTTGCTCATATAGTTTTAGACTCTCCAAGGGCTCACATTCTTCCGCTGGACACAATGAGTCAAAATGCTGGACACACCTGGTCATTTGCTAGACAAATAATTTATAACGAACTGAAAGCGTGACGTTTATACGAGGATTGGGGCATAAGTCATGGCAACTATTTTTTTTCTTGCAGATATGTGAACGGATCACAAACGTGTATGTGTCGTGTGGAAGTTCTGCAGGCATAGTGTGTATGCAGAACAACAGATGGCTCTGTGATAGCTGGTAGTAGCGCAGCGAGGGCTGTGAAATCAATCAGTTGGTGAGTGTCGTGCGAGATGGAAGTAACCCGTGTTCAGCAGCGCGCTTACATCAAAATAGCCGTTCTCCGAGGGAGAAATGCGATGGAATGTCACAGTGAATTAGTGGAAGCCCTTGGGAATAATGCCCTACCATACCGTACAGTAGCACGGTGGGTAGGAAAGTTTCAGCAAGGACGTGTGTCAACCAGTGAAGGCCATATTGCCCTGTATACTACCGTAATAAATTAGTGTGTCCTTTCGTCTGTATATGTCACATTTTCCAACCGGACTGGTATCTTCAAGAAAAAAAATAGTTGCCATGACTTTTGCCCCACCCTCGTAGATATCTTTTGCGGGATGGCGGATTGCTGTAAAAAATGTGGTGCTGTCCCGCTACATGGGTGATACTCGGAGCGCCTATAGTTTGTACCGCGAAAGAATTACAAATCTGCAGTTCTATTAGTTATTGGCTACTGCTATTTTGTTTATGCACACTCTGTTATGAGGCCTCGTTTTCGATTCCATTCACATTGTGCTAATATTCTAAATCAAAGGTTCGACCTAAATGTTTTATTACAGCAGGGAGATGGGGGAAAACAACACATTTTTATCTTTTTTATGGTACAATGATCAATATCTTATTAAATATAAAGAATAAAAATATAATTTTTTTCTTTGAACTTTTCGTATCAAGGGAGAACATTCAAATGAAGAGGGGAATATCCGATATTCCGATAATATATTTAGAAAACCTTATATAGTAAAAAAAAAAAAGTTAGTTCATCTAATGAAATAAAAGCCCGATAAACTCATTCTATAAATTCATAAAATATAATATCTTCTCTGGATTTCCGTTTCCTTTTACATTTCGAAAATACATAAAACAAGAAAAGGACGGAAAAGGACCTTGTAAATAAAACTTTTCTATTTCCATCAGCAAGCCATTTCAGGACCTAGGGATGTCTTTTTCCTCTTAAAATACCAATGGGTTGTTAAGAGAGGAGATCCCACACCTCCCCCTGCCCTTCATGCATTTATTCATGCCGATATCAAAAAAAGATTACAGACATGCTATTGGGAGATTTCGCCCGTCAGAGGTCGCGTCACTCGACGGACGTCACCACCTATTGACGACGCTCGAAAACAGGAAATGCACGTCCGTCGCAGCCGCGTGACAAATAGCTCCTCGCTCACTATCTTCGCCAATTTCTTGTCGAATTTCGGCAACAAAACAGGGATTGGAGTCGTAAATTTAATGATTCTTGAACGTAAAAAAAGACGAATGAAAATAATAATAAAAACCTTGCAGGGAGAGCGAGAGGAAAAAATACATTTTTAAAAGAAAATCTCAGAAGAACTTCTCAAAGCGTTTTAAAGAAACACGTTACGATGACATTTCACGAGCAATAAATAAATCGATGTTTTACTTTTGAAGCAGTGTTAAAAGTTTAATCTTCCCCAAAGTGGTGCGCTCTTATCAGTTTTCAAGACACTATAAAACAGATTCCTTGACAAGGCAATTGATAAATTGCAATTGTGATTTTTAAGCTTACGTTAATATCGCATTTTTTTTACACGAACACCGAAATCCTTTAGCCATACAAGAATCTAGAGGGAGGGGGCAAATAATGCGTTTGGGTTTAAAATGTTTTATTGTTTTTTATAATTTAAGAAATGTAGTTTTTTCAACATAGAGAAGTTGACATGGGCGTAGCCATGATTTGTTTAAGAGGGAAGGCGGGTTACAAAGCTATTTGCCTGAAGGAGGGGAGTCAATACAATACATATGTGAAAAAATTACGTGCAAAAGCACCAAATACCGGTTTCCTCTTTGCATAATAAAGCCAATACCAATACTCGAAGTTTACCCATTACATCTTATATTTACCATTAATCAAGAACATGTGTATCAGTTTACTTAAAATTGCCTTCTCTTTTCAGTGATCTACTTGAAATACCTGTTCTGGTAAATTCTAGAGAAAGTCGCATTGCTCCTAGAACTCAAAGGTAATGTACAACGTGTGTTTCCACTATAAATGGAAAATTTTTAAAGTGTCAACAAAAACACGCCTCAACTAGAAAAACTTATTATAAGCACAGAAAGCAAATGCACCTTACCCTGAGATAACATAGAGCATCCCTATCGGAATAAGACCTCCCTCGCTATTACACAATTCTCTTATTAAATTTTGTAACTTTAACCATAAAAACTTTAATTTTTAGAAATCCATCAAAAATTATGTATTTGATGGATTTCTATTAGGTTAAGTTTTTAGCATCAGCTTAAAGAGAAGAACTACAGCTTTAAAATAACGTGTCACATAGCTGTATTAGTCCAGAAATAATTTGTATACCGACTTACCTACATTTACGACATGCAATCGGCCATTAATTTTGCCAACCTAATAACAATCATCTAGCCAAAAAAAACATTATATGAAAAATTTAAATATAAAACGTACTATAAAAAATAATTAAATTTATAAAAAATTCTATCTAAATAATTTAATTTGTAAAACATTCTATTGAATTTGAATTTTAAATTCAAACTATGTACATAATTTTAATAACTGCATTCCCTCCCTCAATACTCAAGTTAACTATAACGAAGCTATCATAAAATTACTGAAAACAGGGAGCCACAGTCCAGCCGACAATTCTTCTTGCACACAGTGCTTGGAGCGCAATTTCACAATAACTAGCACTATCCATGAACGTTGTTGATGTTTTAATAGATATTTAACGCAACGTATGAATTATATTGCATAGTTTATAATTTATTACCTTCTATAAGTTTTAATATAAAGACGAGACTTTATATCCCCTCTTAAAGTTCTTCAAATAATATCCTAATATCGCATTGCACATTGTAGAGTTATGAAAGATTATACTTTCAGGGATCCATTCTACAACCTCTTTAACTCTTCTGTTTAATTTGATCTCAATGTTTCTTTTACTACTGTATTTTAATAAATATATCTTAAACATAAAACATATCATTAACACCTTTTGAAGTAAGCAATTTGTAATACAGGTTTTATGAATTTCTTACACCTATTTTATTATTTGTTTGATTATGTAAGCGAAACGGATCTTTTACGTTTTGTTTGAATTGCCCATCATCTCAAAATTCAAATTGTTTATTGTCGATTTCATCATCCATCTCTTTAATTCAATTTCTCACAGAGTTCTTTATTTGCACTTGACCATTCATAACTGTTTTTTAACCCTTTCAGTCCATTACAATGGACATATACAGGGTGATTCAGTCAATTTCTGACCATTTCAGTACTATGATTTATTGACCCATTAAGGTTTACAAACTTAGCATTTCAGTATGATATTTTAGGCAGTTCGGAGTTTTTATTCCCGTGGAAAAGTCTTGATGATATGCTCAATGTGGCCACCACGAGCGTTTTGAACTGCTCGCAGCCGAATGGTGAAGTTGTTCATAACACTATCCAGGATTTCTGCATCCACAAGGGTGCAGCAGTCGACGATGCTTTGTCGCAGTTGGTCTAGGGTTCTTGGTGCTGTAGTGAACACACTATCTTTAAGGAACCCCCAGAGATAAAAATCGCATGGGTTTAGGTCAGGACTCGTAGGGGGCCAAAGAAAGCCACCCCCGAATCGATCTGGAAACTTGTTTGAAATGACACGATTTCCGAATTTCTGATTGAGAAAGTCTAGCACTTCATTAGTGGTGTGAGGCCTAGCCCCATCCTGTTGAAACCATTGATGTCGAAGCGATATACGCCTCCCTCGCAGCTCGGGGATGAAGAAGGTTTCCAACATGTTAAGGTAAGCCTGTGATGTTAAGGTGCCCTCAAAAAAGAACGACCAATGATGCATCTTTTGGAAATCGCGCACCAAGCCATAACCTTTCGTGGATGAAGAGGTGACTTATGGATCTCATGAGGGTGCTGGGAACCCCAAAAACGAACGCTGTGTTTATTAACGTCACCTGACAGAGGGAAGAAGGCCTCATCTGACACCCACAGGTTGTCCACAATGTCCTGATTGGCTTCCATTTCTGCTCCAAACTTCATCGCAAATTGTTGTCGCTTCTGTCTTCCAGTGTCTGTTAACTCCTGATTTACGCGGGAACAGGTGTAAATCCTTTCTCAAAATTCAATACGACAGCCCTTCTTCAATGGATAGGTGGCGAACAGATTTTTTGGTAGGGGAATCGACCAATCTTGTGCGAACATTTTCGACAACTTCGGCCGTTCGAACACGAGCTTCGCTCCCGCCTTTTTTCTTGCCTTTAACACATCCAGTGGCACGAAATTGCTTGACAAAATCTATGATTGCTTGCCTGCCTGGTGCGTCTCGACACGTATACTCCTTCCGGAACTTTCTTTGCACGGTTACAGGTGATTTTGTCTCGAAATACCATTCGACAACTTTGCATTTCTGCTCTGTTGATAAAGCGGGCGCCATTTTTCAACAATACGATTTTCATGCAGCGCCCTTGCAACAATACAAACTCCAACTATTTAGAAATTCGATATGGCGCTCATATTCTTTCAATTATTTATCCCTAATGCACGTCATTCGAGTGAAATGGTCAGAAATTGACTGAACCACCCGGTATGATTGTTATGTATATGGCTCTTAAATTCATGTGCAAGTATTTTTTACATATTTGTATTATTTCTAGGTTTTCTATTTCTTTATTACATTAAAAAAATAATTTTTAATAAAGACACCCATCTCCATTGTTATAGACGTGAGTGGGTGATGTATCGTCGTAAATCGCAATTTTAAATTATTGTATGTTTATCATTAGCACATGTTATTTAGCAGTTTTCAAGCAAGGAAAAAATTCTGCCATTAAAAGAAAAAAATGGGGCCTGAAAAGGTTAAGCAACGTAAGAATGAAACGTACTCAGAATTACCGAAGTGCAGTGACTAGAAAGAATTGTGTGGCAGCAGGCGTTCAAACACGGAATACTGTGGTTCAAATCTGTATTCCTCGAGTCATGATGCAGCAACGTGGCAGCTCCATCAACATAGTAGCTATAGGGTTCCTTTAATTTCTTTGTAAAATTTATAAATTTGATTTATCATATTATTTTATTTTCATTCCAGATGATAAATAAAATTCCATTTAAAAATATTGCTACTTCCCCCCTCCTTTTATTTTATTTAGAAATGATTTGACAATAAATTCATATGATTTTATTGTTTTTCAGTTATATTTGGTATTAAAAATTGAATAGAGACATACAGAACCGTTTCACACTGAATTATTTTCTTTAGTTAAGTTTTCGATTCTTCATCTGATTTTAGTTTTGCAATAAAATCATATCCCCCCCCCCCCCCACTCGGTTACTGTTCCATTTTAAAATTTCAAGAACCACTTTATTGTCTATATTCCTCATTTGTTTTTCCTCTGGTTTTATTTATGTAAAATCTAGGAAAACCAGAATAATTTTTTTAAAAATTCCATATAATTTAAAATAATAAAATGTAATCAAAGTCGATATCAAGACAGATCTATTGCACGATTACAACAATAAAACAAAATAAAATAAGAATTATGTCTATTACACATAATTATTGTACACTAGATTACTCCGGATCCGGCCAAAACCCTCACCGGTAAAAAAAAAACCCCACTCAAAGTGCAAAGGAAAGAGAAAAAAAACAGGTCTAAAACCCCCAATTATATAACCCATACATAAAGCTTTAATTTTTATCTCACTTTGTTGTACAGTCATCAAAGGGAATTAATCCACAACTGAATTTTACTCTAAGTTTTACCGTTTCAATATTAATTTATTTTTAATAATTTAATATTACATTTAGAGTTAACATTATTAAGGTTATTAAATTTAAATAATTATAATTAAAAAAGCTATTAAAACAACACATTAGCATGAAATGTAATATTAAGTATTAAACTCGTGTGGATTATTTCCTTTGGCTGACTGTACATCATTTTTATCGAAGTTTCTGAAAATAAGTTTTTTTTAATCTGAATTTGCTGAAATTTTTTTTTCTTATTTGGAGGAGGTGTCTTTTTTAAATTTTTTTAATATTAATTTCCCGAATTAATTAATTGGTGATCGCGTTGGCCATAAAATTTTTGATGTTATAATTTAAATTTATAATGTATTAAGAAATTAGCTAACATTTAATAACCGATCCGAATCCGGCTGCTGGTTCGTCCGTTTCAAGTTTGTACTAAAATTTAAATTCTCATATTTAAAATATTTCTGCACCACAGCTAAAGCTCCTTCTTGGCAAATTTACAAGATTTTATTTGTGTCTTCTTGTATTTGTTAGATCAAAATTTACGTCTGACTTTCTTATTAATAGTAAAAAAAAATTTTTTAAATCGAAACGCGGAACCAATGATACCTTTATCACATTTAGGGCATTACAGCGTTCAATTTAAAAACTTAGGCATCCATTCTCTAAAAAAAAGAAAAGAAAAATATAAATCCTTTCTGTTTTTTCCCTACTTTGCTTATCACCAAATTTTACCATTTATCAAAGAGACTTTATCCTTAATGATACGTTGATAGTTCACATGTAATACCGGCACCAGGTGGCAACCATAACAATAAAAAGTGCAAATGGGGCGATAGTGAAGAAGCGAAAAAAAAAAAATAAACACGTAAGGAAAAACGACAGAGAGACGAGTGACAAAACGGAAATGAATGGGTAAAGCAGGTGGGGATAAGGGAAGGAGCGAAAATGAAAAGAAATATGATCACGTGAAAATTGTGGGTATAAAAGAGTTTTTAATCCTTTTGGTTATTACCAGGTGGCTACATTTAACCCCTAACTCTACAAAACGTGTTTTTTTTTTCTCCTTCTTTCAGAAGTTCCAGTGCGAGATAGCAAATGACGAGGGGTGGGTACGGCATTAAGGTGAAAAGAGGGAGAAAAGGCAGGGGTATAGGGGTATAGGAAGAACGACTAAAAGTGGGGAGATAAATTAGAGCAGAAGACCAAAGACGGATTTTAACAATTCTTCAGAGCCATTTGACGGGCTAAACGGACCGAGGTGGGAGCGCAAGAAGTGAGTTAATGCTGGCTAAGTCTGAGCTTAGTGCACCCACCTTCTACCCAAGAACGTCATACCCCCCTCCCCCACACCAACAAGTCCTTAGACTTCTGACTCCCACACACTCACTCCAATAGGACTATCATGCCCTTTTGCCTCTGAGAGCTACGATGTTTCCAACAAGCGCGTTGTGAAAATTAAAAGTAAAGAGGCTAAAAACATCACTAAACTAAACAAGCCATGGATCAGTTGCAAGAACTTCTGGCTATCGCGTGTAAAGTGACGTAGACAGGCCCAAATTTCTTTTTTTCCTTCACAAAAATCCCATCATGGTTAACGTTCACAGTGTCGAACCTGCTAAATGAGCTGTACCTTCAAACAGCACCTGGACCAGTTTTTTTTTCAACTTTCTTTCTTCAAAGTTATTCGAGTGTAGTCTGATTTAAGCTTCTTTTTCTGATCCTAGTAAACTTCCTGTTATTTTTTTCCTACTTCTACAACCCTCGTTTCGTCCTCTCTTTCTTCCAGATGGAATACTCTAAGAGACTTAAAAAAACCGTATAATCCTCAGAGAATTCTCCCTTAAAACGGTCCCATCTTGTTCGACCCCGAAGAAGTGAAGAACAGGGGAGCCATGCTTTAGAAAATTCATTCAAGAACTTTTGCCAGCTCAAATACAAGACACACACACACACACACACACACAAGCACAAACACACGCACGCACATACATAAAAAGAGACACACGCATCATGCTGCTTGTGTGATTCATCTTCGCGTTAAAATCTAAAATATCTATTTCAAGACTTAAGCTTCTCGGTTTTCCTATCCCTTAAGAAGTTTTAGATGCAAAAGGCAAAGCACACAGAAGAAATAAAAAGACTTAGCGCACACTCCCACAAGTACACAGAGAACAACGAGAAAGGAAGAGAGTGAACTCGTCGAGAAAATTTATTGCTCTTTCACATTAAAAACTTAACACTTTCCAAACTCAAAAGTTTCTGAAAATTTTCTTCGTTATCTGTTCTGAATTTTACTTCGATTTATAAAGCGCAAATTTCTTTCTTTAACACAGTGAGTTGCTTAATCGGAATTTTATTTGCAAACAAAAAAGACAAAATTAGGAATTTAGAGGCTTATCGTGGCCCCCCCGCCCCCGAAAGATTAGGTAAATTAATTGAGGGGCTCCGGGAAACAACAAACAACAAATAATCGAAAATGGTTTGTTTAGCTTACGAGCATCCTAATACCATCAACCATCTAGCGCTGTAAATAAAGTCCCGTAGTGATTGTATTGAATTCTGTTTGTATTGTACTGAAGCACAGTCACAGATTCGCATGTTCTTTCGAGAACCATGACATTGCACGTTTTACACATTTCAATATAACAATTCTTGTGCAGGACAAAATAAAAAATCTTAAATTTCTGCATTTGATTGTTAGATAAGAGTTGTTTTTAATTCATTAAGCATAGATTAATCGTGCCTTGACATTCGTCTCTGCCTTTGATGCAGAGTTCGATATCATCCAAACGGTTTACACGCTATCGAGTGACAAACAAGAGTTAAACGATTTTTTTTGCCAAATAATTGAAATGCCGAAGGAAGGTTTCAAAAACCTTTAATCTTTTTCTCACAAGGAATACATAGATAATGGGTGACAACAACCAGTGAAACTTATCTTCACATACAGTATTTAAACTGAAAAACATGCTTTCAAGCCTACGCGCACACTCTCACCATTTAGAAGGTTCACTTCTGATCGGTATTCAAAAGCAAGTGCAGGCATCTTATCTCCGAACGGTGGGACTACCTACAAAATACCCAGATGAAAATACATGTAGATTAAAATGAAAACATATGAAAATCTCCAGGCTAGATGATGGTTGGTTCATTAGGTTTATGAGAGAATCAATAACTAGGTCATTTTCCACTCTTTCACATGACTAATATTTTTTTCACAATCCCGAGAATCTCAATATGACCATTACTTTTTAAGCATTTCACGGACAAACACAAACATCCATGCCCTCAGCGGGATTCGAACCCGCGACCTGGCGGATTAGAAACCTGAAAGTATACGCTTTCGGCACCGGGCCGATCCCCAGACAAAACGATTCTTCTAGAATATTATATGGCTAGATGATGAGTTACCTACTGCTGACAATGATAATACTAAACACTGCATTGTGCATTTTTCCGAAGACGATTAAGCACAAAAGTGTGTCCAAAAATTCCAACCGACGCCGCACGTAACTGTTCAAATCATGTAATGCAATAGCAATTTTATCTGGTCATTCAAGATAATTGACCTTTATCATAAACTCTCGTTCTCACACCCCTTCTTAGCCTTCGTAGCCTTGACTACCCACATGACCAGATAAAAAAATGGCTTCCCTTGGTCGTGTTGTAAGCACTTGTGATATGAGAAAAATTAATTTTCTTTACATTTTCCATAGGTTTTTACTATCTTAAAGATTTTTATTATTACATTATTAACCTTAAACTTGTAAAATATAATGATTTAAATGTTACTGATAACCTTTCATAATTTTAATTTCATAGTTATTTCCAAATTACCTATAAAATTATTTATTATTATTTTTTTTCTCCTCACTCTGACAATTGGGAACACAACAATATTTAACCATAGCCATAAAAATTTTGAACAACAACAATTAAAACTTTCACTTACGATACTGTCAACAAATGCCGTTAACACGTCCAGTATCCGCCATTTGCATTTTGTAAAAACATCAGTGACGTTTAGTGGCAACCAATCACAATACAGGGGATAAAGGTCAGTTCAAGGATAATTTTTTAAAACAATACTTCATTATAGTACACAAAATCAACAATGCCAGGCATGATTAATGGTGAACGCATCAAATGATTTGTGCAATTGCGAGCAACATCGGTCGGACTTTTAAAAACATAGCCTATGAAACTAACAAGGGGAGGACCAGGTCTGTTAAGCTTGGATTTAACTGAAATTTAAATATGTTGTTACGCATCCCTCCCACTATTCTATGGCATAGCAACTCGTGCTAATGGGCATTAGTTTACGAGATATAATCATTTAAAGTTAGTTATGTGGCTATTGATGTATATTTACAAATTCAGAGTATGCTATTTAAGTAGTCAGCGAGGTCATGTGGGTTAGTCGATAGATTCCAATGCTGAAGGTTCCGGGCTTACATCCGCTCTTTTCCCACTTTCATTTAATTTAATTTTTTTAAACATGTTTTTGAACAAATTATATATGAAACTAACTTTAATTATAAAAAACATTTTTTTATAATTTTTTAAAAGCTTTTATTAAACTTGGAATGTTAGTTTGTTTAGGTCAAATCTTGTAATCAATATTAAACCAACTTCCCGACAAACTAGGGAGCTGAAACTTGACACAGATACACAGGATCGATGACAATTTATGTTAAAGAAAAAAATTTTCAAATCGGTTCATTGGTTCATGTTATAATGGTACTAATTCATTACTATGAATTGTTTGTTGTGACAATTGAACAATTCGTTATGGCGGGAGTTAAATGTATCCATTGTTTATTGATGCAAAATTAAGTTTTATTGTTGCCACTAAATAAAACATCATAAAAGCTTGGTTTGAAAAAACCCCTTTTCCTCTTATTGCATATTATATTTCATTTGAGGAAGGTAACAAATTATTTATTTTTAATAAGTTATTATTATTATATTATTATACAGGGTGGATACAAAAAAGAACCCCCCCCCCCGTTTTATTTTCGTAACCGAAGCAGATATGTCAATTTTGACGAATCCAATGAATAGGAAGTTGTGAGTGGTCTATCCCATGGTGCACTTTTCATCATCCCAAATATGCAAATTAGGGCACATTCATTGGATTAGGGATGATGAAAAGAGACGTTTTTATATTTTTAATAATAATATACATTTAGAGGAAATTTTTAATATTAATACTGTAGTTAAAAATGTTCTTTTTAATAAATTACTTGGAGTGCTAAGAGGCCAAATGCGGGTTGGTGATTTGTTAAATATTATACATATACGACCCCAGTTACCCTTAAGGAACTATAATTTGCTAGAAACTTCGATAAAATGGAGAACAAATCTCTGTAATACTAATCCTTTTCATAAGCTTCTTGTTAATTACCATCAGTTATTACCAACCTTATATTAACTCGCTCTTGGATGTTGTGAGATGATACGGAACCTTTCAGTCGAATTTTGAAGCATTCCGCTTTTCCATTCGCTCTTAAATTTTACATGTAGGTTTGCTCCTGATGACAACACGTTTTGGCAATACTTTCTTCACAATTTCGGGTTTTTTTTCCCCACAAAAAAATTTAAATAGATTCATTTTTCCTGCATGTCTATGGGGTTTTGTTTTCGTGAAGCAGTTTGTGACGTCAGAATTTGTTTTGCTAATAAAATTGTTTCTTCTAAGCGATAAAACTTAAACTTTTAAGAGTAAGGGTGGTAAAAAATTGCTTCATTTTTCTCTCTTTATTTTTTATTTAATATGATAGACGTGTTCTCCCTGCAAACCCTTAGGCGTAATATATTTGGTTAGATTTCATGGTAACTCCTGTTTGGGTCTGTTTGTAGTTTATTGTTTGTATAATAGTTATTTTATTTATGGATTATTATTTTTTTTTGGTTTTTGTTTTTTTATATTTATTCATTTGTCATTGTTTGGTCCTTGTTGTGAAAATCATTTAATGATCAAGTGACTAAATCATTTAAAAATTACACTAAAAAGCCATTGTTAATCTTACTTAATGGCGTTGCTTATTATTGGTAGAAATACGATTAACAATGGCCTTTTTTGTGTGATGTAACAATATATGACGTTTCAGTGAGCAGGTCTTCTTTATCTAGGTGATGTTGGTTTAAAATCTAAAAACCGGTTTCTTCCGGATTAATTTGGAAAATTCGAAAATTCGGGTTTTAAATAATTAGAACAAACACGGAAAAATTAAATAATTACTTAATTGAAAACGCTAACATTTTACTTGAAATGACAATTTATTAACGACTGAATACATATAAATTTTTGTTATATAAATTTAAACTTAAATCAGTTCCAAATTTTTAAATGATTTATAAGTACGAATTCAACGGATTGATCACCATATTTGCAAAATCCACAAAACATGTCAACAAAGAAATCTTATGTACATTGTATGTTACACAAAGATGATCTTATGGCCTTGCAAATAAAAACAAAAAGGAAATTAAACATAGCAGACGAAAAACACAGCCCCTAACACTGAAATGAGCCCAAGCAATAATGTAACCTTCATTGATTCCAAGAGGCGAAAAAATACTGATTGTTAAAATTCAAGATAGAAACAACGAAGGTTATATTGATGCTTGGACTAAGATGGTCGAGGCCTACGAGATTACAAGGCCTGATAGCAAAAAAGTCACCTGACCATCGGGGTGCTAGCAACATTCCAACCTTCATTGTTTCCATCTTGGATGCTATCAATCAACCTTTTTCCTTTTGTTGGATAACGAAGGCTTGTCTCCAACTTTTCAGTACTCGTCGGCTACGAAATTATAAAACTGATGCAATAATAACGTTAGCAATTTAAAGAAAAGAAATAATGTATTGTCAAATTGTTATTCTTCAACGGCGACAATTTAAAAATAACACTAAGGAGAAGCGAAATCTTGAAATCAGGACATCTTATGCAGGACTAATTATAATCAGTCCCCGATACAACAGAAACCGCAGCTTGATGGCAGAAGAGGCTGGAAGCTCCGCAGGACAAGAAGTTTGTTTATAACGTATTTGGGTATATCTCTTCTGCCCTACTTGAATCAAAGTAATTTCACCACGTCACCTGCAAAAAAAAAAGAATGAATAACTTTAGATTGATATACGATTGATACAGTATTTCTAAACGAAATAGTATAGCCACTGAGTAGCCACTTTATTAGGCACGCCCCTCGCAGCAGAGTGAATAGCTCCGTTTATGGGACACTTCACTGGCAAACAGGTGACCGGAATAGAAGAGTATTTATTCGAGCAACTTCTAACGCCTTGGATAATACTGATTGGAAGAAAGTAATTGGACACTTTCGATTTTAGACATTTTGTCGAATATCTAGAAAAATACTTGACGAATTATCCTGAAATTTCAGGGGTGTAAAACGGATGTTACACCTCATATATTTCAGCGAAGGTTTTCTCCCGAAGGCAAATAGGGGACCAGCAAAGAAGTGAACCAAAAAAATAATGTTTGGAATCACCCTGTAAAAAATAATGCTTGAAATGCATTGTAGCTGTAGCATATGCTTAAGAGGCTTGTTTTACTTTTCTGTGTTCATTTGTATGAGAATAGCACGTATATTCATATTGAAACATGAAAAAATATTCACTTCATATTGACTTCATATCAGCGTAAGAAGAAGAAATTGATACTGGTCTCCGATCCAAAAATAAAAGTTTGGAGAAAGCCCCTTATCGTTTTGTTTATTTTTGAGAGCAACTGAAATTCAACTCATTCTATCGGCGATATCTTTCTCAATTTCACGATATTTGCTTGGGCATTTTATAAGAGTAGCTCTATACATTTGGCTAATAAATTCTGCAAAAGACAATTTGGTAACGCATGCGCATGTGCAGTTAAACATTATTTAGTAAAAATGCTCATATTTCATCAAATATTTAATATTTTTCTATTCTGATTGCAGGGTGTTGTCTGTACTGTAGTTTGTCAAGTTTCCTGTAAATGGCATTGCATTGGGTTGAAAATCTTGCGTGTTATAAACAAAAAACTTACAAAAACATTTCGACCTTTTTAAAGAAACCTTTATATCTCCATGAATACACGTGCTATTCTCATACAAATGAACACAGAAAAGTAAAACAAGCCCCTTCAGCATATGCTACAGCTGCAATGCATATCAAGCATTATTTTTTTACAGGGTGATTCCAAACATTATTTTTTTGGTTCACTTCTTTGCTCGTCCCCTATTTGCCTTCGGGAGAAAACCTTCGCTGAAATATATGAGGTGTAACATCCTTTCAGGATAATTCCTCAAGTATTTTTCTAGATATTCGACAAAACGTCTAAAATCGAAAGTGTCCAATTACTTTCTTCCAATCAGTGTATTAAGGTAACTTCGAAAGCGGCATAATATTGCCAGACGAGCTGGATCAAATTCTGCAGTTACTATCATGTTTTTCTTCTCGTACAAATGTTGCTCGTTTGTACGGAACACAGTGCAACGCTCAAAAGATATTCAGCCTAAGATAGCCCTATAACCGATTATTAAACGACAGAGGTCAAAGGCCTACGGAGAGATTTTTACACGCTAACTGGCGGGCAACAATTTGTGAAGTGAATGGCCAGTACAACAACGGGTTCCAGAGACAATTTCAAACATACTATTGGCCAAACATTGTTCAGTATCGACTATAACAGCCGATAACTCTATGGATGCCAAGCCATTCAGATCGCCCTCGGTGGCTCAGTGGTTGCGTGATCGCCTCTGATGCCCGAGGACGACGAGGATTTTTTCAGGCGGAAAATTCTGAGATCATGCATCTACTTCGGAAGGGAAGTAAAGCCGTTGGTCCCGTGTAGTCGTTTGTCGGCTACGCGTTAAAGAACCCTTGCGAGGCAAAATTTGTGGCCCCTATAACGCCGTCCTGAAATGACCATGGCAGTTGAAAAGGACGTTAATACCAAACAAACCAAACCAAACTAAGCCATTCAGCGAAAAATAAGTTACAGCTGCGATGACCCTGTAATTACCCCCTTATCGAAAAAAGGTCTCCTGATCCAAGAAATCACGCTTCCTTCTTCAATCTGTTAATGACAGAAAGCGGATAGGGCGTAAACAGCAATGGCGTGATACATGTAGATTCGTTCTATCGTTTTCTTTGGTGTCGATCAGGCCAGTGGTGGCTCTCAATTTGTCTGGGGAAATGTTTTCATGGGAAAAATTAGGTCTCAGGATGTCAGTAGACAACGCCCTATATCATAATGGAACAATATTCCCAGTCAGTCCATGTGTTCAAGATTATATATTCACTCCAAGATACGATCTCTTCCAGCAGGACAAAGCCACATATTACTTTGGCGTCCGAATGATTCAATAATATGCCATATTTGCCTGGCTCGTTCAGTGTCCCTGTACTGTATACGGAAGGGGAGATCAAAGTTGGTCCTAGGAAGGTGTACCTAATAGAATAACCATTTACTCAATGCGCATATGCTGTTAATTCAGGGAAGTTTTTTTAAAAGGGAAAAGCACTAATTTAACGAAAGAAATTAGTATTTGTATAAATTTAATGCTTGAAAAGAGGCAAGTAAAATTTCCACTAAATCTAGAGATTCCCGATTCAGGCAGTGAAGTTATATTTTTCTTTTACAAGTCCCCTAAATAATTTTATATATTTATGTTGTATTATAATGCTGAAATGAAAAGGTGAAAGGGTGTATATACACAGCTGATATAAGCACCCTCTTTTAGGATATAATATCGACCTAGTTCATTCTTGAAACTAAATTAGTATTTCTATTCAAACAATTCAGATGGATTGAGTCTTCTTTTCATCATTAATTATTAACACCAAATAACTTCATTCACTTCATTTTAATCACTTGGCATTTTTTACGCCTGCTTTATACAGCTTTTGATATTACTTTCAAAAGAAAGAAGATAATATTGTGATCATGCACTTAGCTACAAAAAAATTATTGAAATCCATTAAAAAAGATTACGCAAAAACAAACACACGCAGATACAAACATAATGATATCACACAACTTTTTTTTTGCGGTTTCTTTTTCGGGAGGGTTTATAATTAGCAACAACATAAATAAATACCTAGACCTATAATGAACAATGTCAACCGATAAAGTACGCAGTCATTTATTTATTTTTCTTTAAAATTTTAAACGCCCCCTGTTCCCTCCATCACAAACGTCTTTGTTATCGGCGAATTCAACCCAGCAACAAGTTGCCGGCAAAAGATACGACGACGATCTATGAAAACGGGGGTAACGGGGTGGGGGTAGGATAAGGAAGAGAAGCGACACCGCATCATTAGATACATGAGAGGGAAAGAGTAAAAAAATAGAGATGAAGCAAGGGAGTGGAGGATGGAGAAAGAGTTTTAAAGCACGAGAAAAATTATGCTACGTAAATCATCGCATTAAGAATCACCATCGTATTTTTCCCGGTTTTAGAAAAATTGCTTTCTTCGTTTTTTTGTCATAATTTTCTCGTTTTCTAAATTTTTATCTCTTCAAGTAACAA
The DNA here is from genome assembly GCA_023313115.1 of Rhysida immarginata. NCBI lineage: Eukaryota > Metazoa > Arthropoda > Chilopoda > Scolopendromorpha > Scolopendridae > Rhysida > Rhysida immarginata. The sequence continues at coordinate 1,746,012 of JAHWFO010038551.1, read as the reverse complement.
GGGATGCACCGCCTTCACCACTTTAAAAAGAGAGAGAGAGAGAGAGAGAAGAGGCCTTTACCGACATTACGAAAGCCACAAGGATAAACGGCTGCTGTCGGAGACAAATCCTTAATGAAGCAGACGAAAACTCGCTGAACCATTCAGAAAAATAAGGACGACTGTTGATTTACTTTGACCGTTTTATCTAATTAAATGCCTTCTCTCGTCTCTTTTAGAAATTTGACCAAAGTCAACTTTGTATGACGACTCTTGCATATTCGACCAAAGTAATGCCCGTAGTTGCCTGTGAACGAACTGCTAATGGGATGTCTTAAGATACTGACTGCGCTGTATGATATTAGATGAACCTCCTCAAAACTGAACGTTTTTTTTAATTTAGCCAATTTCTGTTGGAAAACTGAACTATTTCACCTTTCCGCACTAGCTCATGTAGTTTCATCGTCTGCTGCTAGTTAGCAACGAAACAGATAGCTTTCAAGATGGAATCTGTGCGTGAAATGCGTTTCAAACAGAGAGCAATAATTGAATTTCTGTGGGTGAAAAAGGAGACAGTAACAAATATTCAACACGTCTACGGAAATGTCTTATGGGAATCTACAGAGACATAGCAGTTGATGAAAGCACTGAGTAGTTGGGTGCAGCGTTCTGTCATCATCAAAATAAGGAGATCGGCTGCGACTCAGAAGAGTGGGTACGGTGCAGGCATATCTAGGTAGCGTAATCTTGTATGAAGATTATGTCGATAAATAGGCTTTTGTAGTCAAAGAATTGAGGAATTATGTGAGTAATTAAAACTTAAACTTTTTGTTATAAGAAATAAAACGATCCTCGTATTATAAACTTCTGATTTTTAAAAGCAAATTTTAGTTATCCAATTTCACACAAAGAAAAAGTTATCAATTGAACCTCAATTAGCATTTCAGACCTCTACATCACAAAAGAAATTGCAAAAATGAAGCAGTTAGCCAATTGCAACGGTTACTCAACTACGATGACTGATAAAGCTTCAGAAAAGAAACAACTTAAAAAAAGAGAAAGAAGAAAAGAAATGAACAATGAAAAATGAGGGAAGAGGAACGGGAGGAAGGGACATGCAACGATGGAAGAGAAGATAATCTTCATAAACAACGAATCACCTTTACATATTCAGGAATGCATCATAAAAAAATTCACCTTTTTAAGATATACAACTTACACGCGGTATTTAAAACTAATGGAACCAAAAAACTTTCTTCATTTTAAGAATAAAACCAGAACAATATTTTGTAAGCGGAGTGCATATCTGCTCATTAACCAAAAAATCAAGGACCTCAACTCAATTCTGAACGTTCTGACGGGCATGTTATAATTAAGTCAATTTTCTAAAGTATGTTGTTAATTTTTTATTATTCTGTTTACCGCCGGGCTATTTTCATTTATGGAATTGTTTGTCATTGATTTTGCTTGATTCTTATACAGGGTGAATACAAAAGTCTGAACCCCCCTTTTATTTTTTGAACCGTAGCAGATATGTCAATTTTGATGAATCCAATGAATAGGAATGTGTGGGTGGCCTATCCCAAGGTGCACTTTTCATCATCCCAAATATGCAAATTAGGACACATTCAAAATTTATCTCAAAAACCTAAGGGATAGAGAAAAAAAACCCAATTGCAAACTTGTTCAGCATAAAAAAACAAACAAAACCAAAAAAATCATCCAAATCGGATCAACCAATCACCCACAATCACGTGGTGAACTGTTTGTAGCTTACAAACAGTCACACTGTACAAGGAAAACTGAACGTTGATATTTCCACCATGTAAAGCATGCAAATCAAAATATTAACATAAATTACCATACTCACATTCACTTTCATGCGGAAGAGCAAATAAAAGGCATGTTTCAGCACACAGAAGACAAAACAATTCTAGGATGGCAAGCTACACTGTTCCGGAAATGGTCAACATGATCTTCTGTGTGCTGAAACATGAAAGTGAATGTGAGTATGGCAATTTATGTTAATTTTTTGATTTGCATGCTTTACATGGTAGAAATATCAACATTCAGTTTTCCTTGTGCAGTGTAACTGTTTGTAAGCTACAAACAGTTCACCACGTGATTGTGGGTGATTGGTTGGTCCGATTTGGATGATTTTTTTTGTTTTGTTTGCTTTTTTATGTTGAACAAGTTTGCAATTGGGTTTTTTTCTCTATCCCTTACGGTTTTTGAGATAAATTTTGCATGTGTCCTAATTTGCATATTTGGGATGATGAAAAGTGCACCATGGGATAGGCCACCCACAACTTCCTATTCATTGGATTCATCAAAATTGACATATCTGCTTCGGTTCAAAAAATAAAAGGGGGGTTCAGACTTTTGTATTCACCCTGTATAACGGTCTTACATCCAATAACATCATTCCTTACTTTGACTGATCGTCTATTCACGGAATTAATGTGTATTATCACTATTTTGATTGTCCAACTGATAAATATGATAATTATTTAAATGCAACTGATAAAAGGTGTGCCCAAACGAAAAGGGGGCTTTTACTGTAGCGGCGTTGTATCTAATGACAGTGGGTAAATATCTTTGTCGATAGATGTGGCTCCATCCCGGCTCTCCACGTCCAAAGAAAGATCACTCTGCCATGAAGGCCGGAAAAGTGATGCTCAGTTTTTTTTTCGACGAAGAAGGACCTATACTCATTGACTAGCTAGAACGGTGTGAAATAGTTAACGCTGAACAGTAACTGAAGCTGAAACAGGCCATCCAAAACAAGGCCAGAGGGAAACTCTCGAAAGGGATAGTGCTGCTCCAGGCCAACACTGGAAACATTCCAAAAAACCCTCCACCTGCTGGAAACATTTCGATGGGAAGTTCTCAAACATCCTCTATATAGCTTCAACATCTACCATGTCACTCCCATATCTTCGGCCCCTTAAAAAATCACTGAAAGGACATCGGTTTACCAGTGATAAGGAATTGCAGAACACCGTGGAAAAATGGATCCGTACGCAATCCAGAAATTTCTACACTGAAGCCATCCATTCGCTTTCTACGCGCTGAGATAAGTTCATCAATAGCAATGGCCATTATGTGCAGGCGACATGTTACGTCAAATATTCTGTATTTAAAATATTCTTTAGATATAACCGTAGTCTCCTTTTCATTTGGACACACTTTATACTTTAATCAGTTATTATGTATTATTATATTATAACGGACCGATTATTATGAAATTAAAGTGAAAACGAGCGGAGAGTGTATCTCATTGTTTACAATGTTCAATACAAATCTGAACATTTCTAAACGTACAAATGTTCAATCAGGTAGCACAATTTTAAGATTGCAAGCCAAATTTTCACTAAACATGTTACTAGTTAAGAATTACTAGTATATGATATTAGTATATCCATCCAGTAAAGCCGGCCAGATGGCCGAGAGGGCTAGGGCGTAGGCTTTCTAGCTCTCGAGTCCGCCTGGCTGTGGGTTCGAATCCCGCCGTGGGCATGGATGTTTGTGTTTGTCCCGGGCTGCGCACAGATATAACTTGTGCTAAAGGCGCAAAATGACCTTAGTAGTCGACGCCTAAATTTTTAGACCCCCCCCCCACCATCCAGTAAATCGTTAATGAAAAAAAGCGTTAACGGTTTTCATAAACAGCTTATATCGAGAACATGGGTCAAGTAGGGTATCGTGGATAGATCTTGGAAAAAGAAACAACTTTTAAAGAAACCGGTTTTTTTAATCTATTTCCTTCAGGAAATAATAAACAAAAACGCTTTTTTTTATTGTAATCCAATACGTCCATCCAGGGCTTGTATGGCCGAGGCCGACGAGTTGGGTCTCTGGATGGGCCTAGATTAACGATTGCTGGATGAGGGTCACAGAACCGGGGGGGGGGGGTGAAGATCGTGAGTCACTGATGAGTACGCCTATCCAGTGACTAGCCGTGCCTGATGTTGCTGAACTTCACAGAAGTTGTGTTTCAGTGAAAGCCCACCAGGCCACGGCCTCCCCCTGTTAGAAAGTTGCCCTGTTGACATTTATTTAAAACATTTTAACGTCACTTATTTGTCTCTTGAACGTTTAATGATTCCTACAGCATTGCTTGTTGTTGTGACAGGTTACACTGATAATGCATTTTTCCAACTAAGAAGAGTTTGACATGTTGTTGGTGCTAGGAGAATGTCCGAAATATATCTTGCTGCGAAGAGGTTGTACGCTGAATGATATCTTAATCATACATATGAGTCCAGAATAGCTTTTCAGCGGCTTGCTATTCGTGCGAGGCACACTTGTCTTGTGCAGCCCAATGAAGATTTTGATAAATAGTAACATAAACATGATAAACACAAGAGAAGTTGGGTTTTTTTCAGATTTCTGTAAAAATTCTTAAAACAAATCTTTTTTATTATTTGCAAAGTACTGATGGCTTGGGCTCCTATTTTTTCCATGATGCACAGTTCAAAGATTGTTTGATTGTTGCTGATTATAGGCCAATGCACGCCTCTTGCTGAAAGCCTGAAAACATTTGGTGCTTTGGAAAGTCGTTTTGTTTTCAACCCAATGTTTTGAAGACTTTTGCATTATCCCATTGATCATTAGATGATCATCTTTTAACCCCATAGGAGAATGACTAAATCACTTGTTCTTATGTAAAAAGTATTACTTCTCTCTTGTCACGTATCTGACAAAATAGTATTATCCATTAATTTTATAACTAATAATTATAAAATACGATGTTTCTTCAGTAACTAGTCAAAAGTGGAATTTGCGTCTGTAACTTTGCTACAATTTCTATTAAAAAATTGAGAATTATACGGTTTGGAAAATGCAGGGAGAGGGGATCGATAGCAGCATTACGTAATTATCGAAGGCGGGGGGGTTCTGAAAATGCGTTACGGGTGCTTTACAGAGAGGGTGGAATTAAAAATGAACCAGTTATGGACGACCCCTAAGCCACATGACTGACGATATTTAACAGCAACGACTTCCACCCCTTCCACATTTATCTCCATCAGGCTGGGTGTCACTACCAGAGAAGACTGGATTTTTGTCAGTGGTTTAGAACCAGCCACAAAATTTCATTTATCAGTGTTGTGGACGGACGAAACCATATCTAGAAGCAACGGGAAAGCGAACATCCTTAATGCACATTACTGAGCCCAGGAAAATCCTCAATGGCTCCATGAGATAGACGATCAACATGTGCGGAGGAGGCCACCTTATCGGCCTGTATTTATTTCAGGATAACCTGAACGGAGTAGTTTATGTCGACTTTCTGGAAAGCGTGCGGCTTGGACTCCTTGAAGATCTGCCCTTAGTGACGAGGGTTGGCATGTGGTTTCAGTAGGATTGCTGCCCCGCACATTATTCGCGAATCTCGCGAGAAGTCCTCGATCGCATCTTCTCCCTGCGATGGATTTATAGGGTTGGACCCTTATAATAGACCTCTTCTCCAAGCATCTTCTCCAGACCTCATTCCCCTCGATTTTTTTCCTCTTGGGACGGTTAAAAGAAATTGTGTACCTAGAACAGCCGTCAACGAGGGAGGATACGCAGGACCGAATAAGGAGGACACGCACAAGGCTAACGCAGGGACTGGACCTCTCCGTCTGTAGACTGCGCAAATGCCAGCATGAAAGTGGACGGCAATATGAACATTTAATGTGATGAAACCTCCTCCTGTTCTGAAAGTGTTTTATTTTTTATTTCCTGAAGGAAGCCGTTTGAACAAAAAACCGTTTCCTACAAAAGTTGTTTCCTTTCAAGACTTACCCAACGACACCTTACTCTACCCATGTTCCCATTTAGCATTTTTTGGCGTACCCCGGGTCATTTCCGGAAATTAGGATAGCCACCATAAATTATTCATACACTATATGATCAAAAATATCCGGACACCCCTCACAGATCATCGATTGGCCCAATGTCACATGATAATGACTTGCACATCATTTAAATAGCTTCCCACACCTTCAGACACAACTCTGCTTGGACATTGGCAAGAATTGGTCGTTCGGCAGAGCTCAGTGAGTTCCAACGTGGAACCATCGTTGGATGTCACCTATGCGGCAAGTCCGTGCGTGACATTTCCAGCCTTCTTCAGATACCCAAGTCAACAGTAGGCGATGTCATTATGAAATGGAAGACCCGGGGATCAACAACAGTTCAACAACGAACCGGTAGACCCAAGAAACTAACGGACAGAGACCGTCGAGTGCTTCGTCGTGTCACCCGCAGCAACCGGAAGTCCTCGGCGGAAAAAATTGCCACAGAGTTTCGAAACGCCTCTGCAAATGATGCCAGTACCATGACAATTCGTCGGGAACTGCACACGATGGGATTCCATGGCTGTGCTGCTGCCCACAAGCCCCACATCAGCAGGGTCAACGCCAAGCGACGTCTGGAGTGGTGCAAAGCCCACAGAAACTGGACAATGGACCAATGGAAACGTGTAATGTGGACAGACGAATCTCGCTACACACTCTGGCAATCCGATGGACGAGTTTGGGTTTGGCGCATACCTGGAGAACGCTTCTTACCTGAGTGCACAGAGCCCACAGTCAAGTTCGGAGGAGGAGGAGTCATGGTGTGGGGCTCATTTTCATGGTACGGACTGGGCCAACTCGTTCCTGTGCAAGGAATCATGAACTCCGACCGTTATCTGAATGTTTTGGAGAACTGTGCACTTCCAACGTTGTGGCAATTTTTCGGAAACGGGCCATTTCTCTACCAACACGACAATGCTCCGTGCCACAAAGCGAGGCGTGTACAGCAGTGGTTTGCGGACTCAGGGGTCGAAGAAATGGGTTGGCCGGCACAAAGTCCCGACCTCAATCCTATAGAGAGTCTGTGGGATGAATTGGAAAGACGCTTGCGGGCCAGATCACATCGGCCAACTTCTGTACCTGAACTGATTCTCGCTCTTCGGGAGGAATGGAGGAACATTCCGGAAAGTACCTACCAACATTTGGTGGAAAGTCTTCCCCGAAGGGTGGAAGCTGTGATTCGGGCAAAGGGATGTGCAACGCCCTATTGATTTCCATGAAATCGTGGCTAGAGCGCAAACGTGCATGTGTCCGGATATTTGTGATCATATAGTGTATATATATAGTCTTTAGTCATGTAAATTTTCCCCAAAGCTCTAGGATGTCGAACTTCCGAGAAAAAAGCCTGCACGGGTGGACTGATAAACCCCATGTATGTGAACACGGTTACTACAGTTATCTCCCCAATTTCATTTTCATATTATTAGCAATTTCATATTATATTATCGTTCGATTTTTAGTTTATATACAAGGTGTATCAAAAAGATGTATACAAACTTTGAGGGCGGGTTCCTCATACTAAACAAGAAATATAATCCATATAAATGTATGTCCGAAAACCATTAGTTTATTAGGTATTAATGAAAATTTACGTTATACCTTTACTTCAGAATCTCATAACAAATGATCAAACTGTTCTCCGCGTGCTTCTACACATGCTTCCACTCTTGGAATTATTGTCTGTCGCACCTTTTCAAATATTTCCAGGCGGTGCCGAATGGTTTGCAGGCTTCCATTAGAAATGTCGCTGCATAACCAGTTGTTTTAGGTGACCCTACAAATATAAATCCAAAGGATTGAGGTCGGGGGAACGCAAGCCATGGAACTAATCCTCCCCTACCTATCCATTTGCCATGATATATCATCCAGTGCATCTCGAACAATGAGACTAAAATCTGCTGGAGTCCCATCGTGCATGAACTACATGCTTCTTCTTATATGCAGAGGCATATTCTTAGAAGTTCTGGAAGAGTGCTCTGAAGAAAGACCCTGTAGATAGCGCCTGTTAGTCGTGCGGAGAATATATTAATCTTAAACCGATGCAGGTGTTTAGCCTGAATTGTACCGTGAGGATTTTCGTCCACCCACAAAGGTTGATTGTGAAAATTTTTCATTCCATCTCTTCCGAAGGTTGCCTCATCTGAAAACAAGACTGAGGAAATTAACAACGGATTGCACTTTGTCCAACAAACCATCGCTAACGTTCTCCTTTGGTGGATGATCCGCAGCCAAAAGATCCTGCAGATATTGGAGCTGTTCGTGAAGCGCCCTTTATGCGTACATAGTCATCTGATGATAGTCATCTGTAGAATGCGTTCTTCCTGCTCAGGAGTACGAACGTTGTGGTATTAAGGATCCTGTCTGAGCAACAAAGGTGGGATGACTCGATTGCCTTCGGTCTGTAAACATTACCATTCGCGCGGCCTTACATAAAATAATATCTGCCTCCGACGAAATCGATATCCTGCCATGGTTAAACAATTAGTTAACTCACTATTACACAAGTGAAAGTTTGAAGACAGCCTAACCACAAACGTCTCAAAAGACAAATGTAAACAAGTCTCCATGGCAATACAGCGCCATCTGATTGTTTACAAACTTCTAGTGATCGATTTTACCTCAATATTGAACGTATAATTTTTATTAAAAGCACTATGAAAGGAAACTTATATTTTGGATATCTGTTTATATAGACTATGTTTCTTGTTTTGGCGTAGGAACCTGCCCTCAAAGTTTCTAAACGTATTTTTGATAGATCCTAATATATGTCTAGAAATAATATAACAGGTAGGAAATCGTATGGTATAAGGCCTTTTCAAGTATACATTTCGCAATCTGACCTAATGAACATGGACCCAATATACTAGATACTTCTGGTGTGCCTGAATCGAATATAGATCGAATGGCCTTTTGGAAGTAAATCGCAATGTCTAAAATAGGTCATCCATTGTATCATAACTGGCTTGTAATATTTCCTTCTCCTACAGCACCTTTTTCGCATACAGCCGAGTGTTCTCTTTCAATTTCGTTCCCACGTCAACACGACTTTATGATAGAGTGCTTCGAGAAGGAGTGGCGCTTCTATAAGCTGTGGAAACTGAAACGTTGCGCCTGCCGAGTCCAAACGATCAACGGCCCTTTCGAAGTCACTCAAATCTCCTGTTTCGGGCACTGTCATAAATTATGAATCCGGTTTTGTTGCACTCCCTTACTTTTATGGTCGGAGCGAGAAATGATTACAAGCAATGCAAGCAATCTAAAATATTTTTTTTATGTTTATAGCATTAATCATACAAGGGTTGCGTCTTTATTGTTTACTAAATTTCCATGACTCTTTAACATAGAAATAGGAAACTGTTATCCATTTGTCTTTTCCCACATAAACATTGTTGCAAAAGAACAAGCCGAAAACAAATATGCATCATAAAATTTGATACTGAAATCGAGAATGTAATATATTTTTTTAATCAGAAATTACAATGTCGAATATTGCTTCTTTTTCTTCAGTATATTATCTAATCACTGTCTTTTTGTTTTCCATAGTTACAATAACTTTCTATAACATATCGTCCAATGACGTGTCATAATTTATCTATAAGCTATACTAAAAATCATCCATTTTTTATATGATACATTTAATAAGCAAGTGCGTCTGATTTATGAAAGAAATTCCATTTTAAAAACTCACAAATGATTTTTCAGTATGTTGGATTCAAGGCTATCCAAGGCTATTCTGATTTTAATAAGAAAAGTTATTTCTAACCCTCATTTAAATCATGAGTAAAAGCGGAAGCACGAAAAGTTTTATAAAATACATGGGCCTCACGGAGAATATGCCATGCGATGAATAATGCTATACTTCTTCTTCTTAATGTGCCGTCTCCTATCGGAGATTGGCAACAATTGATATTGGCTTACTAGGAAGAGTAATGCGGTGGTTTTCCGTTGCCTTCCGCATGATTAGTAAGGAATAAACACAACATCCATACCACAGCGGGATTCGAACCCGCGACCCGAGGATCTACGAGAAGGACTGAAGCCTGCACCCCAGCGCTCTCGGTCACCAGGGCCGGCAATGCTATACTATTGTGCAAACTACATGTATGCCTAAATAGACAAGCTCGGCCAGTGATCGCAGTTTGAGTTGATCATGTGATTAGAAAGGGAAGTGAAAAGAGGAAGCCATTTTGTTAAGTTAACGTTTTTTGTTTTTCCAAAACCACAGAAATACGGTTTTTGCGCCCTTTCGGCTTAATAAAGTTTGCATAGTATAAAATCCTCGAAGACACCGGCAAAGAGCGGTCCACAATCTACCACAACTGACACTATTCTGTGAAACGTGTACAGGGAATTTTGGACGTTCCAATATCACCGCAGACGATTTCTTCAAAATTGACCGAGTAGACTTCAAATTAAGCAAATCATTGACGCTACCATTGATAACTGTAATTTTTCAAACTTAAGACCATCTCCTTATTTCTCTCTCTGTGTACTAAATTTTATCATATTTTGAGCATTCTTTCGTGTTGTGGCAGTTTCTGAGAGAAAGAGTTGATTAGGTTGTAGACTTCTATAATAAATTTTCATAAATTTTGTTTTATTATTGCCTTTTTCCCAGTTGAGATTTTACAGAGAACAAATGCGAGACTTGTTAATAAATAAGGACATAAATTTCTCTAATATCAATTCAAATAACATAAACGCCGTATATGTTAAAATCATTACATGATGGCAAATTTTCGGCCAATTTAACCCTTCCTGGTTAAACTAATTAAAGGTGTTTGACATTTAGGATTACACTCAACGACTCTAATTAATGGAGACTAGAAAAAGAAAATTATCATAGCCTAAAATCACCTTTTTATTTGAGAATTCCTAATCTATCTTCTGAGATTATTAAAATCCCCTCATAGATCATTCGAGCTTAATAGCCAATGTTTGGAAGCAAGTTGTTACGTAAGGTTAGATCGCCTCCTTTATGAACCTATTCAAAAAAAACTTTTTCTCTTTAAGTAGGAATGTTTTTGTTCTGCTGTGATTGAATGCCCAAGATGATTTAAATATTTATTCTTTTTGCTCATTACACATACACGATAATTACATGCTCAAATATGCGCTATCCTTCCAGTTTGAAACAATGAGATGTAAATATTCCCATTTAATATTTAAGAAACGTCCACTCTATATTTTGTAAGTTAAATAATGTAATATGTATAAGAAATTCGCACGCAGGTACACACATACACACACACATACACAGATTTCAGTTATTTTAGACTATTTCCTATTCCTATGCTCGATGTGGTATTCAAGGGTTCTCAAAATTGGAAGCTTTGCTCATGAATATATTTTTTTAAACAACAATTATAATTAAAGGGCTATTCAGCTGAGAAAATACCAAACGCACCCAATATTTCTTTAGGAATAGATAAGTGGAATAAATGGATTTTCCGTCTTGCATATACCAAATTCCTCAACCTCCAATGCGTTCTGAACACTTGTATAATTTTGTGACGAAAACAAGTCGCTAGCCATCTATTATTTTCTTCTAATGGAAAACATCTCATCTTCCTCCTCTTTCATTTCTCTCTTTCTCTCTCTTTCCCTACCCCGTCTTCTTTCTTTCCTATCATTCCTTTTAATCATTCATTGTTATTTCCCTCCTTTTCTACCGTTCGTGTTCTGCAATTAATATTTCCCATCATTCCGTTAACCTCTCCCCCCCCCCACCTCCCGCCCACGCTTTCCTATTTACCCCCACCTCCCGCTCTTCTATTCTTCATTCACACTCTTTCATCCATTCTCTTTCGTGGTGGCATTCTGGCACGAGCTGGTGCGCGTTTCCACCAAATTCGGCAATAAATTCCTGCTCTAACTTATCAATTGTCTTCACGAGCGCATATGCATAAGCTCGTTTTCTGATCCGCCGAGCCATGGAGAGAGAGAAGACCCCCGGTTGCCCGCCTCGCGCCAAATGACGTCGGCCCCATTTCTCTGCCAATTCAGGCATTCGGAATGCGCCTCTTAACCCTTTAGGTCCCCGCCCCGGCCAGCAGAAGCCCTTATCTACACCGACGAGTAAAGCCAATGCCATACTGCTTGATGGGTGATGGGTTGGGTAAATGGGATGGAGGAGGTAGTAGAGAGAGAGAGAGAGAGAGAGAGAGAGAGAGAGAGAGAGAGAGAGAGAAGATGGAAACCGAATTCCCACACATCGAAACTGCTTCTATTTCTCCCTCAACCCTTCCAATCTCAAATCATTTCCCCACCACCACCACCATCCCCGCGTTTCTCTCAATCCACCACTCCCTTCCGACCATTTTTACTCATACTCTTCTTCATAACATCACCAGTCAATGAACAAGACGAACGAGATAGGAGGAGGGGGTAGGGATATGGAATGATGATGACTCTTCGAGATAGTGGCGGGAGGAGGGGATAAAAAGGAAGGGATGGGAGAAAAGGGGGGATGATGGCAGAAAGAAAACGATCTGACACAAACACAAGGAGTAAATGAGACGAACACAAAAAACGACCTATACATTAGAGAAACTTATTTTTTATGTCGCGAAAAAAAAATTATCTCTTCGCTTTTTTTTTAAGCCTTCTAAAACAAAATTTCTTTTCCTTTTTTTTCTTCTTTTCCTTTTTTGTCTACGGATAGAAGTAAAGAATGGGGTAGGGGATGAAGTAAAATAGGCAATTGTTACGGCTCAGGAGAGACAAAATTTTCCGCTGTTTCCCGCATATAATGAAAGTAGATATTCCAAACAATAAAAAAAAAGTAGGAATGGGGTAGGACCAGGTTGAAGAAAAAGGCGAACAGAAATAGGCTATTTATCCACTAAAGTAATAATACAGGAACGAAACTTCTTATTGCTTATATCTCAAGGAAAAGAAAAAGGAAGAGAGAGTGAACATAATCATGTAATATAAAATTTTACTAGTTTAAGATTTATGACGTCGGGTAGAAATGTCGTTTTCATTTCAAGTTATGGCGTTTATTCGCTTAAAAGACACTTTCAATTTTAAAACTTGTGGGAACAAAATAAAAGTGCAAGGAATGAGAATAAGGAATGAACGATAGGAACCAAGCGATAATGCATGCGGTGAAGGGGATATAAAAAGGAAGGGGAGGTAGGGGGATGAACAACGCGTTCCACTGTAACGCAAGAAAAAAATGGAAGTTACAGAAAACCAGTTTGTATTTACACTTAAGTTCAACATTCACCCTTTCCTCTGGAGATACCTTTTTTGCTATAACTGATTTTTAATCAATTTTAATAAAAAAAAATACCAAGGACTATATATGCCTTATTTAATTAATGAACATTCGAATTACAATAAAAACAGTAAAAGGAAACTTCCCGTTCAAGCGTCGATCCCGCTGTCTCTATTTTCAAAATATGCCCGCATTTATTTAATGCAATCAATCGTTTTATACATTTGTTTGGCCTATCATTTATCTCTACATGTCTTTTTCACGAACCCATCACGTTGGCCAATTATTATAAATTTTATTTTTTTTAACATTAATTTATTTGTTTAGTCCAGTTTCCCAATCATTTCTATTTGCTAGGTAACAAATAAGACACGTAGATACACATGCAAAGGACGTCGAAGATGTCTACACGCGAGAAACAGCAACTACACCTATAAATAAAAGGAAATAAATAAAACCTATAAAAACAAACTGACACTTTACGTTTAATCAATGATGATATAAATCACCGGGTGGGGTTGGAATTTTAGAAAAAAATAATAATAAAAAAGTAAACTGTTCTGATATAAAAGGCGACTAATCCTTCCCGTCATTCCTTTTCTTCGTTAATTGCAAAACCTCTTCCTATCATAGGTTACAATCCTTTTTGTCATCCTGCCTGCTCTGGCCTTTCATTAGGTACTGATCGTGCTACCCCCCTCCCTCTTTGTCGCGTTGCACCTAAATAAAAGTTCGTGATGCGTATTAATCTAGATCCCCCCCCCTTACCCCCACCCTACCTTCAACACCCCCTCCCAATTCCCAGCTCCAAAAAAATGGCTTTTTACATTCGAGAGACAACGAGCACGGAAAGAGTCGCTGCAAATTATAGATTAATAATAATTAAGACCGGTGTCCGAACAGAAAACAAAACGACCCACAAGGCAAACATGCCGATGTGGATAGAAGGGATGCAAACCATAAAACAAGATAATAATAATCAAGTAAATGAAAACACACACGGAATTTAAAAATGTATCTATATACATCCACAGACACACACAGAGTAACAAACATGAGGCACGCGAATAATCGATTGAGGCGTAAATAATCTTCGTTCGCATCAAAATGATCAAAGTTCAATTCTTTTGTGCATTCTGAACAAAACACTGTCGGTGATTTGTAATAAGGTAAAAGAGATATTATGCACCTCAACGGATATTTATCTTTCAAACCCAAAAAGTTTATTGTTATGACAAATGGGAAGGGGGAAGCAAGAAAGGACGAAAACCAACAAAAAATATACGTTTCTGTAAATATGAGTGCCAACATACTGAAAATATCCAATGTAAATAAATGATTAAGATGACAATGAATAACACGAGATATAAGTTTATTAAAAGTTGATGCGTTTCGTCAACATATAAATGATGAAGATTAAAAGACGGTAATTACATTTATACGTAAATAAGACATTAAGGTAGTAATAAGTATTTAATAAAATATACAATCCCTGCTATCAACTATCCTTTTAATCAGTATTGAATCTCGGTAAAAACCAGACCTTAAGGATTAAGTGATAAACAAATTTTTTGAAAAAATTTAAAGGTAACCTACAGAGACTGGGTAAAAAGTATTGAAATATTTGCAACTTTACAACGAAAGCTGCCTAACATTCAAAGTATAGGCAATGCGTTGCACATCTTAAGTCATCTTTCTGCAGTTCTTTGAAATCGCAGCGGTGCCAGTTCTTGTCTTAAGAGGCGAAAAACTCATTTATCCCGGCTTTTACCTCGTTTTGGATGTTGAAGTGCCGCCCGCGAAAGAAGTGTAGGTCTGGAACGAATAAAAATCCGACGGTGTAGGTCTGGAACAAGCAAGAATTCTTTGGTATAGGTCCGGACCATAGGCTATACCGGTATAAGTTCGATTCCTTTAAGTTTCTGGAGATTTTCTTCGTGTTGTTCCTTTTCATCAATGTCCGGTAATTCTACTTCATAATACTACATTTAGCATAAGGTTTAGGAACTAACATCGCGGGGATTTTCTAGGATATTTTCTACATTGCAAATTTTAACTCGTCAGTGTACGTGAACTGCATCATTTCAAGAGGGACAATACGTCAGCTCCTGTTGACCTTGCCAAGTTCATGAATGCGACGAACCATGGTAGTCTGTGATATGGCGGCTCCGCTAAAGGTTTTCGAGTAGGCAAAAGTGGGGGAAGACGGATCTGCTAAGAAACAAGGGGAAAAAACAATGGAATACTTTCATATTTTTAGTATCATATGAAGAACCATTGTTGTTTAATATGATAAAAAGACAACAGAAATATCTGAGAACAGATTGAAAAAAAAATAAACCTTAAAACAAGATCCTTTGGATCATTTTCCCCCAGCGAAGAGTCACAACGGACTATCGCTTTTTGAATGTTCTACAAAAGAAATTTTTGTTTATTTTAGTGACATCTGCACAGCTATCATGTTCCCAAAGTTTACATTTGTGCTCACAGCTTCCAAGGCCTATTTAAATCATTTCATTTGCTGACAACTTGATTTCTTCTAGTAATGTCGTACCACTGCCTAATGAAACCAAAGCACACAGAAATGAAAAGTAAACATCATGTCTATCAATATAGAATGTCATTCCATGAATTACCTGGTGGGGCGGAACGGATTGTCATGGGTTTTGACCCCGCCGCGTTGGACCAAGTGGTCCCACACCCAATATGCACGATACAGCTCGAACCCCTGAATCTACATTAAAGTTCTATAGCTTAATTAAAATCTCATCATATTCTTGATAGACATGCTAGATGCTTCGAATTTACAACTGTTTTCTGTTATTACAATAAGAGTGTATATTAAAAGGGCACTAGACATGAACAGGTTAGTTACGAAAATTGCCAATTTTGCAGAAGTTAACATAGAAATATCCATCTTGGCCCACTTTCTCTACTGGTTTTCACTCGGAATTCCACAGTTCGCGACCTACTGTTCGTTCGCTGATCGTTAAAGTTCTATCACCATCTGATTGTGGTGCTATGTTTCAAGAAGCCTTCCACTTTCGCCTGACAAATGTTTCGTATTATTTCAGCAGCGCTATGGTCAAGTTCATACACGTGTTGTACAAGTTTCCTAATTAGCCGATTTTGAATGTTCATCTTTAGGTGTCGAAACAAAGATGGAACGACGAAATGAAATGCTGTATACATGAAAAGCTAACCCTATATAAACATCTCCGCCAAATATCGTGTGCGAGTTGGAACCAAAAATATTCGCCGCCATAAATGCGCTTATACAAATACTGCAAAAACATTTGACTCACCCTTTGCACTTAAACTCAATTAAATGTCAACATGTGGTTCTAATCAGCGTCTTGGCGAATTTCAAAATTAGACTAATATAAAAAATCAGTGGTTAATATCCTTAAAAAGTTGATTTCCAAAATTTATTAGACGTTAACAAATAAAAAAAATTGAACATGTTCGAAACACTCAAAAGTGGATTGTAATTGTTCATTTGCGTTTTGCAAAACCAAATTTTATTTTTTTAAAAATTCGAATTAATGAAATGTTCACAAAATTAGAATATTTCAAGCGGTGATTCAAAATATTGGAAAAATGCAATGTTTTCCGATTGATTTAGAGGAGAGCATAAGATTGAAATCGTTTGGACACGGCTGTGGAGCTACGAGAAGTCGTTTGGACATGGCTTGTAGATAATCATTTGGGAAACATAGATTGAACGGTTTGAAGAATCAGAAGACACAAAATCCACTTGACCACAATATTTTTTGTGGTCAAGTGGATTTTATGCTTCTTGATTTTTCAAACTGTAAGTAACCACACCTCCAGAGGTTTATTTCTAAATATTTATAGATTGAACGCATTACTGGAAGCAAAGAAGTACCTACTCAACAGTTCGGGATAGCTAAGGATATGGAATGTTCTCAAGCAAAAGTGAATAGAAATTGAGGCAGTAATCTAATGAACCGATTTTTAGAAATAAACGCCTCAACATCGGTAAAAAATAGTAGCTACACCAAGAGATAAGAAGAGATTGAATAATAATCTCATGATAAAAAAACTATTTCTAAAGTGTAAAGTATTTTTACAACAGATGAGAAAAAATTGGTTAGATGTGTCTAATCTGAGCCATTAAGATGACTTCACAAATAAAATTTTAAATCACGTGTACGTAAGACAAAGCCGTTTATAACTTCCAAGCAAAACGCTGCTTCAGTACGATGATGTAAGCCGTTGATGCCCAGAGTAGATGATTCTGGCCTATGGAAAAGGGGACCTGGAACGATCCAAGGGGGCAGTAGGAGCCTTCTGGTGCAAAGAAAATTGCTCAAAGAAAATTTATTTATGGGTCCAGGGAGACGCTGAGCAATTTTTTTCTTTTGAAAAGGAGTCTTGACAAGCTATCAACCGTGACAACTTGGTTGTCTTTAAGACACCTTGAGACAGCTTGGCTGTCTGTGGTGCCTGCGACAGCCCAATTGGTAGAGGCATCGGCCATGATAGTCGAGGTTCCTGGTTCGAATCCGGGTCGCAGAATTTTTCCTTCCATTTTTCAATTGAAAAATCATTACCTATGCTTGGAGACGCATCTCCAGTTAATAATTATTATTATTTCTTTGAAAAGGAGGCCATAAACCAAATAAGTTTAGGAATATCTGATGTAAGCAAATATAATTATGGAGTCAATTGAAAATACTTTTTAGCAATGAAATAACGTTTTGTATATCTCATGGTCATCAAGAAATACGAGTTTGGCAAGAAGGATTCAATAAAGGGTGCATGAAACGATCAGTGGAAAAATCCCAGCTAGCCTGTAGAGTCAATTCCAAAGTGGCGCAAGGCATACTTCAACATTTTGTTATCGGCAAGAGATGATTTTCCTTTTCCAGCTTTTGTCAGACATGCTATGAAATAGTAATGTTTTGAAAGCTGAAAGACATTGTCTGGAAAGCTAAAATAAAGGGAGTTACGGAGAACGTCTACAAAAACTTGTCCCAAAAGAAGTGAATTTGTTTCTGGTCTAAAGTTCATGTGAGCATGTTTTAGTCAAACGATTGAACTGCTCGTAAATAACTGCTACAGGGGATGCAACAAATTACTAATAATGATGTTGTTTCCCTTTGTATTATACGTTTATTCCACATTCTTCTAATATTTCGAACCGCCTTAAAGATTATTCTAATTTTCATTTTTTTTCCAATTGTTTAATAAAATTTTATGTGATTACATGGTTATACGCATAATCAATAAAGCATGTAGATGCAGACGATGTTCATTTATATTTAGGATTCATTAATTTCTCTGTAATAAAATTAAGATTGCAACTCACATTTCCTGCATTCTTCTAATTGTAATTGCATTCTAAAAACAATGCCTTATTATCGGACCATTATATATTTATGCTACAGGCATTCGTAGATAATCAACTCAACCAATTTCACTGTAAACTATAAACTGAGAGATGGTCAGAGGAAAACTGAATCTGAAAAACGAATGCAGGGTGAAAACAATTTCTGGGATAACGTTCTAGATTATGACATTCCGTACTTTTTATGAGCTAACATCTATTAACAGAAGGCAATGATTGCTCTGTGATTAAAGAATTTTAACCAGAAAAGAAATATAAAAGATGAAAATAAGTACTGATTGATGCCTTTCTTTCTAATGGAACGACAGCAACCAAATTTTCTTAGTTGAAACCAAAAGAGAATTTCTTAAATCAAGATTCCGCGTATAACAAACAAGAAGAAGGCTGGAATAAAAACAATAAATGAAAAAAAAAAATCAGCAATCTGGGATCGCTCCAGTTACCATGATTTAACCTGTTGCTGCTCGAGTTGGCTAACTAGTCGTTCCTTTATTTCTTTATTCCAACTCAATTATTGCAATGATAAATCCATTTTCTTTCATTATTCAAGAAAAAAAGCTATTTCATAGCTCTTCATGTCACACTTTCCTTCAATAGACACGAAGATTGAGTGGGAAGAGTGTGGTTTATGAGCATCTATTGGTTTATGAATGTCCGATCCTATATAGTTGCCGATATCACTAAATTAATCGTTCTGAATTACCATAGGATGCCAATACTCTTATTAAACGTAAGTCAGGTCATAAGTTAATCTCCAAATTTATGTGTTACCGATTATACATGAACTAAAGAATCTCAAAGAAAAGTGAAATTTTATTAACACCACTAAGCCAATAAAGTTTTTTTTAATTTTCACTTAGTTCTAGCTATCATTTTACAAACTGAAAATCAGAATACAGATAATAGTTTATGTATTTTAATGAAGTTTCTAGGAAAAATTAAGCTTTTCATATTGTATATACGAGAGTTAGGGCATAAGTCATGGCAACTATTTTTTTTCTCAGAGTTAAGGGATGCTATCACAAAACGTCACATGTCTCAAAAAAGCCGCGCATTAGTAGGATGTTTCCACAACACAAGATGGCTATGTGATTTCCTGTTGTTGTTCAGAAAGCAATGTTAAATCAGTTCTTTCTTAACCGACGTGCAGGATGAGTTGAATAACGCTCGTATATCAAAATATCGTTCTCCGTGGGAGAAATCAGAAATGCCACAAAATTCTTTGGCATTTCTGATTCTGGAACATGAAACCTGTAATGTTATGTCAGCTACCTTAATAAACAGGGGGCGCAAAATATTGGCGTATTGTTAAATGTCCATACATTTTGTCCATTCCTTGTCCTTTCATTTGTATATTTCACATTTTCCACATGCTTGAATTCTCATACAAAAAAGGAAATTTCTCATTCTCAGAACAAAGTGCAAACTGCAATATACTCAGAACAAACAGTATAACAAATAGGAGGACGTCTATCGATGACCATCGACACTCTAATGATTTATCTGTTCCGATATTCTATAGAAATTAAAGAGCAGTACATTGTTCAACTGGATATTCATATGGCATATACTATATTGAATGTGATGTGATTTCCGTTAGTGTCGCTTGCCATTACCTTGAACGATTCTAGCTTGACTCCACTAGCCACAAATCATAATCACCGGTGATCGACCACTGCGCTTTCCACGGTATGTGGTAATCTCTTTCCTTGAGGTATTCGTGATATATACCAAATGAATCGTACTTCGAGGAAAGTTGAATGTCCGCACAACTTCGAGAATTATATGCCGTTCGATCTCTGCTAATTTTCTTCAATTTGTCATGAGCATCCTAGCAAACTGGCTCATGAAATGTTATGTCACAATTCAGACAGGTCTGGGAATTTCCATGGTGTCAGCTTTGCAGACTGATATGCCGTGCTTTTTGACAGTTCAGTGGACTTGCACATATATTTTCTCAAATCAATATAATAAAAAAGCTAGGTTTCTGATATCTTGAAACATCGACTTGCTGAAAGACTTGTTAGATGGTGACTCTGACTGTTTTAAAGGTGGGAAAGTTTGTTTTTTTTCATATATAAATAATCGTTAGCTTTATACTTTCATTCTGTGGATAGAAAAGCTCTTATTTAAATATTAGCATTAATTAAAATAAAAGAAATATATGCATAAAATAGATCTATATTTTTTAATTCACAAAAGCAAAATGAAAATTATAAAAAAAATCCTTGACATCTAAGGAAAAAAAATATAATGTAATAAGTATAACGAGACTTTTCAATTCACGACACCTTGTGAAAAATTCAGTGCAGTGAATCTCGTAGGTTTTATTCGATAAATTAAACCTGGCATTTATTCATGATATTTATTTTCATTTTTATTGAGGAACTAGCAGGAACACCTGGTGTTATTCAAAACACTAATAACGTTTTAAATAAGACCGAGATATCAAAATGTTTAACCAATAATTTCTGAATATTACAAGAAAATAAGAGGTCTTCTCTAAATGAAACTCTAATAAAGGAAATTTTCAAGCAGTTGTCAACAAAACCAATACTCGAATAAAATGTGAGACATTGGAAGTGCAAAGTGTATAAGCAAAACTTTGTTTCACTGCATAGATCCGTTATCGCATATCTTTATCGCACTCTTATGGGCTTTTTATGATATCATGGAGCATAATGATTTCTACTCTTACTTTCTAATAGCACTTTGAAAAATATTTAAATGATACCATTATTATTATTTTGCGAAGTTATATATTCTGGTAATATTTTATATTCTTAAATGTTGACGTTTATTACATTCTTTGAAAGACACGCACGATTTCAGAAATTTATAAAAGATGTTCATTGGTCTTAAGTTTTATGGGATGGTCCATATTCCTTGTAATGCCTTTAATATGCTCTTATAGAGACAATTTAAAAAAATATAATAACCTTGTGCATTTAATAATCACAGGATGCTTCTCGAAATCGAATTGTTGAATTACTATGAGGGTGGTTTAAAAAAACAAGTACAAGAAGTACAAGACTTCTTATTGCAAAAATTATTTAACTTGTACATAAACTTATTAACAATAGCATGGTGCTTGTAGAGATTATTTTTCCACACAGTCTCCATGCATGGCTAAACGTTTCTTCCAATCATAGTCAAAAGCCTCTAGTAACGAAATAACGGTTTGAACTTCCTCGTTAGTTGTGAACCGTCTGACACCTAGTTCCTCTTCGATAGTCCAAACAGAAGCAAATCAAAACTGAATATCCG
Organism: Rhysida immarginata; assembly: GCA_023313115.1. Taxonomy (NCBI): domain Eukaryota; kingdom Metazoa; phylum Arthropoda; class Chilopoda; order Scolopendromorpha; family Scolopendridae; genus Rhysida; species Rhysida immarginata. The sequence goes on along the minus strand of JAHWFO010038551.1, from coordinate 1,724,327 downwards.
ATCGGGTCTTTAGGGAGGATGATACAGTAATAATTCATTGTCGTGCAGAAACCTCAACAAATTGGCAAGAAATTCAGCTGATAAGATTCCCTTTAATCGTAAAAATATGATCACAATATGACCATGCGGCCATGTTTTCGTAAGCGGTACCATCTTACAAGTGATGTTGCAAGCCAGCTTTGCCAGATCGCGAATACGAAAACCTTCAAACATGATCCCAAAAAACTTCAGTTTACCTTCAAATCCGATATTATCGATACCTCGATACGTTATCGATAAAATCACTGAAATTTCGGAATCAAAATCAAAACATTACTTTCGTTAAGAATGTCCAAGTAGTAAATTGTAATAAAAATAATATGAAATACATCAAATTTATTTATCAAAATATTTAAAAACTAAAGAACGATAAATAATTAAAATCGCAAATCATGATATTTAAACGCTCCAAAATAAAAATATGCAAATGTTATATTACATCAAATTATCTGAACTGTTATCGAGTGATCTCAGAATTTCAAGAAACTGCTTCAGAGTCGGAAACAACTTCTGAATCACTTTTGGAATTAATTTTACTCTTGTAAATGAAACGGTCATTTCAAAAACCGCTGAATATAGTGGTTGAACTTTAAAAGGTTGAAATATTGAATAATATTTATAATTTATGAATAATAATAATATAAAAAACATGAAAAACTTTTCTTGAATTATGTTGCTTTTGTAAGAAACAGGATTAGATGGTATATAATTTGAACCTAACAATCTTATTAATCATCTCTGTGCCTTCCAATGATCCACAAAAAATTAACAAAAAATTAAGCAAAAAATAATCTTTCTCATCTTCAGATGTAACAAAATCCTGCAGAGTTTCGTCAATGTGTATCTCTTTCGTTTGCTCTAGTCATCTCGCTAATTCTGATTTCGTTTCAGGTTCTCACTTCTCTGGTGATTCAAAATCTTAGAATCTTAAGATTCAAAATCTGGAGATTATTAAATCTCTTACATCATTTCTTTGAATGTCGGACCCCTTTGCTCATGCTTCACTGAATCTCAGATACTCAGAATAGTAAAAAATTATCACAGTGCTCCCTAACGGCGTTGCGAAAAACCTTCAGTTTTACCTTCAGGAAATTTTTGAAATTTTTTTCCTTCAAAAAACCGCAACACATCAAATAAACCTTCAGTTTTGAAGGTAAAACCTTCAACCTGGCAACGCTGTGCAAGCGTATTATTGATATGAGGCGCCATGCGGCAAATAAATAGGAATTTGCTGGCCTGAAGGGATATTTTAACGATATCGAAAATATCGTTACTTTATTTATCGAACCAATCGTCATACATGTGGATTTAATAGTAACTGCATAGAAAGGTAATGCAGTGTTAATATTTATTATTGCACTATTTTAAATGCACCCCATAGCAATAAGTTTAGAATTTGTATATTAAAATAGCTAAATATCATGAAGTACTGAGATGAGTAAAGTTTAAACGATAAAAAGAAATCCTAATGAAATGAAATACATGTATATCATTACTTCGAAGTGCCAATTTATTTTGCATAAGTGTTTGTCTGTCATGCAATAACTATTAGTCTCTATGATATGAGTGATGAATCTCAAATGAGTAAAGAACTTAATAAAATATATAAAACTATAGGCACTAGGATAACAATTATTATTATTATTATTATAGCAAGTATTGAAAACAAAAACTTTATTATCAACAATGAATTTTATAACGAGCATGATGTCCTACACACTAAGTAAGTGAATGTCATTATCATGCAGAGGAATACTTGGAAAGAGACTCCTCTCTATATCAAAGGACAATAAGACATCATTGTTTCAGATACGGTAATCACGCAGATTCTTAGAAAGTTCAATGCTGTTTTAAATGTAAAATCAGAACCTGGTATTTTTAGAGGTGGATGGAAATTAACCAATAGCCAACCAACTTATGGGTAGGAGAACCAATGCAATCTATTAATTGTCTCCATTTATTACCCGTTTTGTGTGTTTTAGGGAGACAATAGAGACGAGGTAAAATTGGGTTGATTGGTATCAGTTGTTTGTTTGGAGTAATGCAGTCTTTTAAACGTTTAGTTAATTTTTTCCGATTGGTTAACCGTTACTATATATATAAATATATTTTTTCCGATTGGTTAACCTTCTTGTTAGTTGTATTTTCACTTGTTGTTTCTCACTGATGAAGGAGACAGAGAGCTCCGAAATGTACATATGATTTTTATTTTATAAAATTCATTTATGTGAAATAGTGGTTTCTTTTCTTTCTTTCTTGTTAGTAAAGAAAACGTAACAAAGATCGCGCCTATCAATCTGATGCAACTGAGGGAATACAGCTTTGCTAAAATACGCTATAATTAACGTTACTGCTAAACTTAGAAAATCTGTAAATGCAAGTGTCCTGGTAGGTGTCATAAACTCCTAGTAAATAGCTAAACAATTTTCAGCAATGGGATTTTGTAGCCAAAAAGTTCCTCTAAAGGTGAGAGAGAAATGGAAGTTCAAGCTGTCCCAAAGCTGTTTTTTAATAAATTAAATTTTAAGTAAGTATTAAAGGTCCCAGCTTTAAACCAATACGAGGTATATAATCGTTTATCATTTGTTATATTTATCTAATTGTTCGTGAAATCTGCTTCTTAATATCATCGGTAGATGGCAAAGGAGTCGCTGAGAGCGACTTTAAATTATCACGGGAAAATTAAACTTTAATGCACGTTCAAAATGGCCGATTGATGAAGTGTTTTGTTTGGTTTTCTCTCTCTTTCTCTCGCGCCTCATTTTTTTTTATTTATTTAGCTTTTTTTCTATGTATGTATGTGTGTATGTGTATGTGTGTGTATGTGTATGTGTGTGTATCATCGTTGCGTCTTCCTTGTCTAATTTATTTAATTTCAAGTCAACGAGCAGGTGCTTTTCAAGGCAGGTCGCGTGCCGCCGAAGCATTCATCTCCTTCCGATACCAATTGAATGAAGGAAATCAAACGAGGTAAATGAGGAGAAACCCGCGCGCTTCAATGCGTCAGTCAGTCATTTTTGCAAATAATAGTCGACCGAAACCACCTGGCCTCCTAATTCTGTTTGCCCCTCCCTCTCTCCCATTCTCTTTCCAGATAAATTAGATACGAAGTTTCTTTATTTAAAAAAATCATAAAGGAAGAACCCAAAATAGGCTATACATTGCAGAAAACAAATGATAAAACCCCGATAATGCATTATCTAATTGCAATTATAATCCATCAAGGGGCTTTAAAGCAATTTCATAAATTAAAATCACTTGTAACCCCAATAATAATAATAAAAATGTAATGAAATATTAACAAGCACCCAACTATTTACAAAGGGGAGAAGGGTGATTGTATAGAATGTGGACCTATTAATAATACAAAGCAAATGGCTTTTTTCACTTACTTTTACTCCATCTCACTCAAGTTCATATATTTACTTCATTCATTCCAACACTGACGTACAACAATTTGCTAGCGACGAAATCGATTCGTACGATAACCGCTCGCCTTTAGGTTCAAATTTCAAATGAAAGGATGAGAACCTGTTAAGGCTAGCATATTTGGCATCCTGTACATTATTATTCAACATCCACATATTAAAAAATGAAACGTTCATCCTCAAAAATAAAAAAAGAGAGGAAAAATTCTTTACATTTGTTCTAGCAAATGTCTAATACCGGAGACAGTGGCAAACTGCCAAGGTTCGCTGAAGTCATCTATAGACAGTCCAAGGAAAGAAAGTTGAGCGGCGCCAGTAATGTACCTAGATTTTGCTGCTGAAATAATAGACTAAGCAGTAAAAAATAAAAATCGTATAATATCAGAATCATATAAAAGTTATCCACATTTCCGTTTCCGGGCCAAATGCAACATTTTGACGTGACAAAATGACGAATGTTTGGTTATGTGATTGCAATGAACGAGAACACGGAACACTTTACGGTGAATTTCGCTGTTAATCAGTTGCATAAGTATATAACACCAAAAACTGAAACATTTAAGTGCCACAACAAATTTTTTGGTTCGAGAGTCTTGTACACAAACCCGAAGCAAATTCTAACTATTATCAATAAAAATTAAATAATTGATGTTTGAGCTGCGCTTTAATCAAAACTGAGTTGAAAGTCTAAAGATCATTGAGGATAGAATAGAGATAGAAGTTCGGTCTTTGAAACATTCTTCTACTTTTTGATGATCTTTAAGAAACCGAACACAAAATTTCAAGAACGAAAAGATTTTAGCGAACATAAAAACTCATAGACTTCGGTAACGAACGAACTTGAAAATAGCAAGTTTCTGGTGGGGGGTGTAAAAACTACTTCACGCGCTGTTTTGCCGCTTTTTGCTCTAAACTGAAGAACTCAGAAAAAGAAGAGATTTCATATCAAAATCAAGTTTTTGGTTGTTTTTCACGCAAAATGCACACAAAAGTGCTGTTTTTCTTGAATGTTGCGTGAAAAATTTCCTTGGCAATATCTTTGACCACTTCGATTCTCAGATTTCAGTCCGGACTGATATTTATTTATTTGTAAGTAAAGACAAGCTCAACAACGAACTATCAAAGAGTTTAAAAAAATTGCAGAAAAAACACTGGATTCTCATCCCTGTTATAATTATACTCTAATTTATAATGTTTATTCCTATTCATCTTTAAATATATATCGTAATAGCTTTGAATTGTGGTTTAAAAAGTGCACGCTGATTTTTCTTACAAGCCTTCTTTTCCCTTCTCCGACAAAGGGGAGAAAACAAGGAAAGGGGGATATCGAGTAACTTTATTTCTTATCTGTCTAGCATTTTAATGTACCAATATAATACTCACAGAGGTTTTTTTTATTCCAAAGTAGGCATTGTAATTTACCCATATGACAGATGTCATCATCTCGGTCAATCATCGAACAGCAACAGCAGCTGGTGACAGGAAAGGCAATAGCAGATAACTTCCGGGATCTTTCATTACATGTTCACAATACTAAGGGGAAAAAATTCAAACAATAAATAAGCAAACGATAAAAAAATACTGATAAAAAATTTAATGCATCTAAATGAAAAAAAAAATTAAACAATCCAATTAATAATCGTTTATTTTAAATAAATTATAAATTTTTTAAATTATGAATTAGCGTATTGGCCGAATCTAATTTCTCTATACAGAACTTTAATGAAAAAAATAAAGTGTAGTAAGCATTTTTCGAATATTTTTATCATTGCTTTTTCACTTATAATTTACCTCTATTAACTATAATAAATTGGTCTAATAATCAATTCATTAACAGACGCAAATTCAAAGACAAAATGAAACGATTTTAGTTAATATCAAAAATCCGTGTATTCGAGTTTCTTTTTCCTTAATCAAAAAGTATTTGTTTTCTCATTTAAAAATAATCATTTAATTAGCAACGTAAAGTGAATCTCTATATTAATAAAATATTGATTTTTTTGATATTGGTGATAGAATTATGTAGAGGAAAGTGACCAAAAGCGGGCCCCCTTCAATTTCTGCTCTGTACGATGCTGCAGCACAGTAATGAAAGATTGAGATGGTAGTTTATGCAACTGCCTACTGGAGTGCGAGCGCCCAAACTGTTTATTCAAACTGTTTTTTTTTTTCAATGACGACATATTGTTTTTTGTGAATATCGGAACCTTTTATGTTCTTCAGGTTCACGTGTTTTGTGCCAAAAATTTGAATGTAAATGGTTTAATTGCTATATCTACTTATTCCTTGTTATATTATCTACGTATTAGTGCAAGTACTTCATGCATAATTATCAAAAGATATTGTTTCCAAAAAATGCATGAGGTGGTCCTAACTCGGGTCCCCACGCTGATCTTAAAGCGAGCCCCTTTATTTTTACGATTATTAATTTTCACCTTCTTGGAATTCTGTTGTAGGATCCAAGGTGTTTATTACTAAAACCTTCTAAGGAAAATTAAGCCTTTATTTTCTAATCTAAGATGCTTTTGAAATAATTGAACCCCTGATATTTCATTAAAAAATTATGAATTTGCTATTTATGATTTTTTTTAATGAAATAAATGGTTATCTTTCATTCAATATTTATTTTCTCTTTTTAATACCTAATTTCATGAAATGAATAGGCCCTCTTTAGGGGGCCCGGATTTGGAGTTTTTTTGTTTTTAAATAGATTTATTTATGGTGTATTTAATATTGAGACCTATAAAGTACTTAACTAGATATGTTCCCCATCTTTTCAATGTTTTTCACTTCGTAATTTTGCCTGTACATGTCAAAAACAAAATGGAGGCCCGCTTTTGGTCACTTTCCTCTATATTAAAAACTAACGGTGAGCTTAAGAATCTTAAGTGAACTTAATATACTGTATATGTAAGTCATGAATTGTATGTACATGAATTAGCTGAAAAATATCTATGTATAAGTTTGTTGCACAGGAAATGATTATAGCTCATGGCGGAGAGGACAGCGCAAGCTGTCATCCCAAAGTTAATCATGGAACCAAGTCAATTAAAAGACAATTTTTTTCTTAATTGGAGAAATCTGCGAAGGCTGCAGTCGAATAGATTAATAAATCATTACGTAGAGGGACCATTTTCGAACCAGCCGCTCGGCGTTGGTTTGCAAAATTTAGATCCAGAGATATGAGCCTGCAATATGAACACCATAACCATCATCTTTCCTCTATTAATCCTGACGATGGACCCTAAAGGATACGACTGAGTGATAATGGGGAAAGTATGAAAGCTTGACAACTGAATGCCACGCAAACTTACCGATCAGAACTAAGCACAGTAATTAAAGGTGTGCTTGTGCTCTTTTCTCTTCCAAAGAAGCAACCAGAAAAGATATTTGCAACTGTTGACGAAAAGTGGATATTGCAAGACAATCATACATGTTCGGCTAAATGGTTGGGAATGGAGACGTTCCAGGAAGAACTCCGAAGCCGCCTCTGTATGAAAAAGAAAGTAACATACAATACTTTCCTCTCACTGGGCCAGACGATAACAGCAGGTCGGGATTGTCTAAATATGCGGCTGATGCACGAAAAACTGTGAATTAAGTAGCCAGCACTTGTCAATAGACATGGCTTCAAGAAAACACCCGACCGTATATTATTTTTGATTATGCAAGAAATCCATTCTTTGGTCTACTGTTATATCCTCCTCATTCTCCTGATCTTTCTCTAATGGATTATCATCTTTTTCGGCACTTCACCAACTCTTCATCAATATGATGCTAAATTTTTAAAATGCAGTATAACAGTCTGGCTACGCGTGGGCAACAAGGCATGGCTTTTACTGAAATTTACTTTGATTAAATAAAAATATTCTTTTTTTTTCGACATAAAATCAGCCATTTCATTTCTGCAACAATCCAATGCTAATAGAAATATAAAACAGCCAAAACTGTAGTCACTAGGATATCACCAAAAGAAGTATAGAAATCACTATTCCACATAAATCAAATAGTGGTTTCTTTTCTTCTTTTGGTGTTAGCCCAATATTACTTTAAATTTAAATCATCTTATAACGTACATGCTTATACTATACAGTATCTGCTTTAAATAAGAGGGAAAAACTATTCAAATTTCTTTCTGAAACATTTTAAAATAATTTGTCAAACTTATTGATTAAAAGAATGGATATTTATAAGAGAAAAGGACGAGACACAAAAACCCTGGAATGCAATAAATAGTTAATAAATACAACTGAAAAATAAATAAAATAAAAATTAACAAAAAAAAAATAAATATATAAGTATAATCAAAATAGAACTAAAAAATCAAATAAAGAGCTGACGTTTCGGATAGAGCCTATCCTTTATCAAAGCAAAAAAGGATAATTCTCTAAAAGCAAATAGAATATTAGAGAATTATCCTGAA
>JAHWFO010038551.1:1647096-1711437 GCA_023313115.1 Rhysida immarginata | reverse complement strand
TCACTGATGAAGGAAACTTCGTTTCCGAAATGTACATCTGAGTCATTAAAGTTTATTATGTGGAATAGTGGTTTTGGAGTTATTTTTCTTTCTATAGTTGTAGGAAAACTTGACTGGTCAGCCTTAACTCCATTGAACACCTTTCACCTTTGGGGCGAATAGGAGCGCCTGTTGAGAGGCAGGCCATGCCGCCCAAAGAATACCACAGAGCTGTTTGCACGAAGTGAATGGAATCAAAACATTATGCAGCATGCCATTTAGTGAAGTCACAAGTAAAAGTTTTATTACATTTCTAAAATAGTCATGATATATGCTAATCACTGTGTGAGAACGCCAGTGAGTACGACCAAGATCGTTCGTGCACACTATCGTGATGGCGGAACTTGGTATTTCAATGGCACAACGAAAATCACACCCTCTCCCGATAGTTACAGACAGCTTTCAGGTTCGAGTCCAGTCGCGTAATTTTCCTTCCCTTTTTACACCGTAATTAGTAAACGTAAATCACTGAAGACTTTCAGTCTTTTAAGTTCTCTTTATTATTATACAATCCAAATAATAATAAAATTTCATAACATTAAATAAAATAAGGAACTGATTAAATTCTGTCATGTAAAAACTAAGTAGCTTATTTAAAACCATGAGGATCCATTGCAAGTAAAGTCTATGAATTCCGTGAATATTTAAATACAAATAGGCCTATAACCTCAAAACCAGAACTTTTCGCTTTGATTGGAATATCATTGCACCGCTCTTGAAAGCGCCCTAACAAAAAACCTAACCTACCTAACTGGTAACTGCCTGAAACTTTTTGTATCAGGTCTTTATTTTAGATATTTCAAATAAAATCTGCATAGAAATCTCACACTTTTCCATCATAGAAAGTTTCACGCTTATAAACGGACATCTCACTTCTACATTAAAGTATTAAAACCTTTTCAAATTATGATCACCATCATATATGTTACCATCATATATGGAGACCGCAACGAACCATTAGACCAAAACAATCATTTTGGCGAAAATTTAGTTAATGCTAAGATAAATTTCTTTTCTCTTTAAAACTTATTAGTATTCAAATCAGAGGAAAAACAAGCAGAGTTATACAAGGTGAATCTAGAGCTCTGCAACATATATTTTCCATTATATATTTCATAAATATAAAGATATACTGTAACAGGTTGCAGGACTTTTGGATCATCTTGTATAATGATCACAGATATGAAGGCTTATTGGAGAAAGATAGTAAGAAAGAACAACTTCCACTTAAGCGGACTTTACTGTGTTATGCCACTGCTTATACGCGTTAGTAAAATATATTTTACATTAATACTTGTAATGACTTTGCTCGAAGTATAGCAACTTCTTCTCATAGTTATGTAGAGTATTTAAAAAAATCACGTGTTTGCGATTAACACATAAGTAGTCCGCTTCTATCCCATTATGCTTCGGAAAGTAAGTCAATAGAGAAAAATGATTAAAAGCGACAGAAAAGCATGTAGGCACACTGTGAAACATGACCTCTTAGTGTCTGCTACCGCCAGTTATCAAATAATCTATAAGAGAAATGAATTAAAACGGAAGACAAAACTGTATTTTATAGCAATCATAGCTCTGTGTCGCATTTTATTAAAAAGTTTTTTCGCTGTTAATCGATAGGAATCGAGTTTATAACCTCTGATAACATGACTCTCGTTTCCTCTCACGAGCAGGATCCTGTCCTTTGCCATCGAGAGCAACAGGAAAGAGGAGGGGAAAGGCACGAGAAAATAATTTACCCTCAACCCATAACACTTTTGTATCGCATCATAAGGGCAAATACTGTTGTCTCATCATCTGACATGTTTAAACAAAATACACCTTACGTTATGCAAAATCTATCGGCGAACCGATAACCAGACCCATCCCTCCTCAATTCTCTCTCAGTCTCTGCCAGCCATCAATTCTCTACCTGTCCGTAAGCAATCCGTTATGTAAATCAATACTGAACAAAGATGATAAACGAATACTAAACAACTTCGATGGAGTTGAGAGGAAACGAAGACACGGCAGTATTTTTAGAAAGTCAATTTTTCTCGATTATACTTTCCCCTTACTTATTTATACGTTTCACGTAGCGAAGAGGCGAGAAAAACATACACAACTCGTAAAGGTAGAGAAGGGGTGGGGGAAGAAAACTAATAAAAGGAAGAGGATGTGAACGAAGTTGACAAATTTCCACGCATATGATTATTTCAAAAAAATATTTCCATCAACGGAAAGAAAAAAATGATTCATAGCTTTTCAATACGAACAAATTCTGCCATGTGCGTGTTTTTCAAATGATCGAAATGATACAAAACCATAAAAGTTTTTTTCAGCCGGAAACACAAAAGGAAACCTAAATTTCTTGCAGAAAACAAAAACGCAGTTAAATCAATTAAAGCAAAAATAAATAAATAAAAAAAAAAGAAAAACGAACTTAAGATGATTGGATGACTGGTGGTTTAGATACAATTTAAGAATAACTGAAATAAGCACAATCTTTACTAAAAATTTCTAGATAGATGAATACAAATCGTTGATATTAATAATAAATTAATTAATTCGCGGTCAATAATTAAATAGATCTCGATTAATAGAAATTTGGCACTTATTAAAAATTTGTGAGAAATGTAGAACCTAGGAAATGTATTGGGTGCAGAAACAACTTGAGTCCCGGGCAATTTTTGGTCTCGTTTAAAATTTCAAAAAAGTGATGTTTTTCTGCAATCAGTGATTCAATTATTGCTCGTCTTGGGTTGCTTTTCTTGTTGAAGTCCTTTTCCAAGTTCGATCGAAGCACCACAAAGCGGGTAATGCGATTCAAACTATCTGAGGCCACGTTGTTCTTTTCTTCTATGGCGCTCAGAAATTTTTCTCAATTTGAACAATTTTGTGTATAAATTTCTTGAATTGACTCAAATAAGTCCTGTATGATATGCTGCGAAGTAGGTTGTTCAAATTCATATTATACACGGCCAGAAGGAACAAAATATTATTCATTTCCATCTGAAAACAGTTTTCGTCAGCAAAGACAGCTGTGAACAAAAGCTATTAAAAAGAAAGAAGTATTTCGGGTCTTGTGAAATTAAAATTAACACACTGAAAGCCGTATTTAATAAGAACATCCATTTTCTTTTCATTCAAGTCCCAATCCCATGGCTACAAATAGTCTGAAAAACTTCACGCATGGTGGCGCGCGTAGAATTTGCAAGAGGCGAATTGCTGCTATAATAAAGATTTAATAAACTTTTAACGAAACACCGCATGAAATTATTTTGCATCCTTGCAAAATAATTTGCAAATTTTAACGTACTGCTTTGTGCGTTATGGGCACAAAATCTGCCTCAATTACTTGATAATATACTAATTTTAGAAGAATAATAAATATAAAAATAAACAGATTATTATATCAAAAATATTTTTAAAAACGGAGAATATTCTTCTACTTCAATTGGTTTAGTATTATTAATCAGAATACATAAATTAGATCTTCAATAATACAATTTAATAACGGGAAAACATAATAATAAAACCCGACGAACGTTTTGGCTTCCGCCATTATCAAGAGTCATGAATACAAAGACTCTTATAATTTCTTATAAACTCTATGTTTTTTAAATATTAAATTTTAAGTAAAATTTCTTTAATATACTTTCTGATCACTATTTAGAGAGTGAAAGAGTGAACACGTTCAAAATAAACCATTAAGGAATGACATAACCAAGTACCGAAAGGTTAAACTAAACCATTCGCGGAACTATATTTTTAAACAGCCCTATGTTAACATTGTAAGTTTCTAATGGACCATAAAGATACCATTACACCATGTACCTTTGAACCAATTTCAACTATCATTAATTTTACGTTATATTCATTCATGACATCTCATTCCAAGTCGTTTGACATATTACATGCCATATTTTAGCATTGAAAGTTCCAATAAACCATAATGGTTCCACTAAACTAGGTTCCTTGAAACCAATTTGGACTATCATTAATTTTATGTTATGTTCATTCAAGACACATAATGGCCCCATTAAACCAGAATGGTTCCACTAAACAATGTTCCTTTAAAACAATTTGGACTATCATTAATTTTACGTTATATTCATTCATGACACATCATTCCAAGTCGTTTGATATATTACATGCCATATTTTAGCATTGAAAGTTCCAATGAACCATAATGGTTCCACTAAACCAGAATGGCTCCACTAAACCAGGTTCCTTGAAACCAATTTGGACTACCATTAATTTTACGTTATATTCATTCATGACACATCATTCCAAGACGTTTGATATATTACATGCCAGATTTTAGCATTGAAAGTTCCAATGAACCATCATGGTTCCACTAAACCAGGTTCCTTGAAACCATATTAGACTATCATAAATTTTACATTATATTCATTCATGACACCTCATTCCAAGTCGTTTTATATATTACATACCATATTTTAGCATTGAAAGTTTCAATGAACCATAATGGTTCCACTAAACCAGGTTCTTGAAACCGATTTCGACTATCATTAATGTTACATTATATTCATTCATGACACATCATTCCAAGTCGTTTGATATGTTACATGCCATATTTTAGCACTGACAATTTTTGATGGTGTCATAAGGGTACTATTAGAGCACGAGTCATTGTTTCGATTTCAACCATTTTGAAAATGGTTCATTCCCGGAACCATATTTATTAATTGGCGAAAATAGTAATTTATATCCGCTTCTATCTCGTCATTACGATTTGTTTGATATATTACTTAATATATCTCTCCATTGAAAATTGCTAGGTGGGGTCGTAAAGGTACCATTTGTGCACGTGCTATTGAACACATTTAGATAATATTTATGATTGATTCGTGCCATGTTCATCGACTGACGCAAATAATAATGAATAACCGCAACTATCTCGTCATTACGATTTGTTTGATATATTACTCAATATATCTTCCCATTGAAAATTGTTAGGCGGGAAAATAGAGGTACCATTTGTGCACGTCCCAAAGAACTGATTTAGATAAAATTTGTATCTGGTTCGTGCCATGAACCATATTCATCGACTGACGAAAACAGATTTTCAAAATCTTTTATAGCCTTGGAGGAGTTGAGTTACAGACGGACAGACAGACACGTTTCCCCACACTGATAGCATAAAGCACCTTTCGGTACTTAATAATAATAACCAAACATAAACTTTAGAATAAGGATCGTTTTCTGTGTTCTTTAAGATAATTTTTACTATGAGCAACAATTTTTATTCAAACGCTTCTTAATTTAATGTAAAAACTTATCTAATAAATGATGAAACATATTCCAGTACAAATCTCTCCCCTAAAAATATAAAATGGTGGTATGTTGACTTGTCACTCAAGCTTCTTAGAGTCTACTTTAATTGACCGGTAAATTAAATTTTCCAATTAAACGGCCCTAGCTTTCCATTCCTTTCGTTAATTTTGGTTTCTGGGCGTGTGTTACTGTAGAAATGAACAAAAAAATGTTTAACCAAGGGGAAAACGACGTTACACGAAGAGAATGCGACGGACTGTTGAAGTGATAAATTTCAAGAAGTGAAGAGCATCTGGTTCAGGAAGAGAAAAAGAGAGGGAAGATTGGTGGGTCAAACGGTATTCGCGACAAAAATTTTCCCACCCTTATAGAACTTCTTCCTTCTAAAGTCTTCCCCTACAACTACAATCCGAGTCAGATGATTCGAATGCCTTCTTAATGTGGGGGCGGATGGTTTCCGGATGCCGCAGACTATGATGAAAGACAAGGCTTCGCGAGCCGGTGGCTTCCTCAACCGGCTACTGATCTCTCTCTCTCTCTCTATCTTTCTTTGTCTCTCTCTCTCTCTCGCTCTCTCTCTCTCTCTCGCTTACTCTCATTTCATTATCATCTCAGTTCCCTAACCAGTTCCAGAGGTACAACTTTGCCTAAATAGTTCCAAATATTTTGTCAATCCCGTTTATGCAAATATCGATGAATATTTTTTGTAATGGAAGATCTAATTCATACACTTGAAGAAAAAAATCAAATACATAACTTGTTAAATATTTATTAGCAGTTTTCTTATACACTAAATGGCCAAAAAATTAGAGACATCCTCTAATAACTAGTTGGTCCACCTTTAGATCAGATCACAGTCGATATTTTTCTTGTCATGGACTGAACAAGATGCTGATAATGTTGCTGAGATATCAACCATGCTGACATAATGGTTGCTCTAAAGTAAGTTGGGTGAGATTAGATGGTGGCGTTTCCAAGATTTGAAGTGATCTTTCCACGTCGTCCCACAAATGCTCAATAGGATTGTGATTAGGGGATTGAGTTGGCCATGGAAGCAGACTAAACTCTGATTGTTAATCAAACGCACCTTCCCACCTTCTCAGGACAACGCATCTTCCCACCTTCCTCAAACTAATTTGTACCGATCGAGCAGGGTGGGAAGGTGCGTTGTCCTGCTGATAGTGACCATTTCCAGAAGGGAACATCATAGCCATAGACGAGTGCACGTGATCAGCAAGGATGATGAGGTAAGCTGTGCTGTTCAGAATTGTGTCCACAGATATTAAGGGACCCAGTGTACTCCAGAAAAAATATTCCCCACACAATAATTCCACCGCCACTAGCCTGAAGAGTTGTCATTTGGCAGGAGGGGTTCATGAACTCGTGCTGATTGCACATTAGTCTGACCCTGCCATCTGCATGGAAAGGAGATTCATCGGACCAGGCTACTTTTTTTTTCACTCCTCAAGTGACCACTTACGTCTTTCCTGGGCCAACAACAGGCACTTTTGATGGTCTCCTGCTGCTAAAGACCTGCTAAAGCAAGTCTCTCTTGCTGTGCATTGGGATATGCTTTGTGATGTACCTGCATTGAATTCACCTGTAATTTGTCGTGTTGTTGCCCTTCTGTTGCTGCGTGCTACTCGCCTTTCACCTCTCTCGTTCACCAGCCTTTTTTGACCAGAATAGTCCTTATCGCTTGAAGTTTTTTTTCCCTCTCAACCGCCACTCTCTAAACATCCGAGATACTGTTGGGCGAGAAAATCTTAAAAGAGTCGTCGTTTCGCCCGCTCTTCTTGCACCGATGATCATCCCTCTTTCAAACTCACAAAATCTTTCATCTCACCGATTTTGACATTAACTTCCGTGATAACTAAGTCGTCCAAAGCTGGCGTTCCGTATAGGCAGTTCTGTGTTGTTATGTCACTCTACGTCACTTTCGGACTGGTTTACTTTCAAATAAGGGGGTCTCACATTTTTTAGCCATTCAGTGTATATATATATATAACCAATAATTCTTCGTTTAAGGAGTTAAGAAATTGAAATTCATAGCTAAGCATTTCGAATGGTGTGCTACACTCATCTTCAGGCACTAAAGTTTAAGAGAAATCAGTCTTTGAATCAGTTGGCAGTGACACATTCGGAAAAAAACGAGAAGACCGTGAACTCTGGGCCTATTCAAGTAGGTTGCCTATTCAGTGTTGCCTGGGCTGTTTCAATAATTGTGTTATAAAATCATCTTTTTTAATAAATATTTACGCTCAGCATAGCATTCTACAAGGTGTTTTTAAAGTCACGAACCCACATTTCGGTTGATATCCCCCCCCCCCAAAAAAGACAAAAATATGAAAATAATTTAATGTACGCATAACATCGTCCATTACAGCAAATGCTGAAAATGACAATCAGCTGAAAAGCACATGCATACTCGACTACAGGTATTTGCAACCACAGGATGCAGCATATCGGTGGGAATAGATGCAGTGATGTTGCGGATGTTGTCATTTGAATTGTTTTCGTATGCATGTTCTTTGAGAAAAGACTATAGAAATAAATCAGGTGATCGGGGTGGCCATAATCCACGTGAAATCACCCTATTACCAAACACTGATTCAGCGACTGCAAGAGGTTTTTTTGAAGTGTGTACGATGGCACCGTCTTGTTGAAAATATCGGAACTGGTATTCTCAAAGAAAATGGAACCGATAATTCTACGGCGTGAAATCGCACACAAAACACTAACCTTTACGGAATGCAATGATTCTTCGTGCAGCAAATGTGGATTTTCTGTACACCAGTAACGAGTGTTCTGATTATTGATATATGCATCTATCGTACATCATATGATGTATCATAGCGCGAAATTCAAACATCTATCTTTATATTTATGAGCGATATCACCTGAAATGTGGGTTGCGCGACTTTAGAAACATGTTTGGCAATTGTTAAAGTTTAGTAGGTTGCACAAGCTTTGTTCGAATTTGCGGATGGTGGGGGGAGGGGATTTCCTCTGCAAAATATATTGTCGAACCATGAACAGTTATATGGAGTCCTCTTAAATCAACCCATTTATCATAAATATCATGTTAAAAATTGAAACTCCATTCAAGAAACATCTACAATAAAATTAAAGAAAACGTCGCATAACATGCTAAATATGCTTAAAAGTATATATACACAATCTTTGAGATAGAAGACTAAAATTTGCAAATGCAGGATTCCTCCTCTCCATATAATACCTGTAAAATCATACATTTTTTTCCAGCAACGCAAAACCTCATGGCATCATTGTAGAATTTCGAACTTTTGCTTGAGGCTGTATTTCATAGCACAGTCTTCCACATGCAAGTTGAGCGGATGCATTGTCATGAAGAATGCACCTTTCGACAGCATTTCTCTTGACTCTGAATTCCTTTGGAAGATCTCGATAATAATTTGCAATGACGATATTACCTTCCTCAGTATAATCTATTATGAAAACTCCACGATAATTAAAAAAAAACAAAAAAAAGAGCATAACCTTGTGTTTGAGAGTTTAAAACTGGAATAATCTAAGTTGAGTCAGATAATCTTCGAAACACGAGTTAAATCTGTCGAACTCCAATTAAGTTTGCTTTAAATCTAACTTAAACGC
This sequence comes from Rhysida immarginata, assembly GCA_023313115.1. Taxonomy (NCBI): domain Eukaryota; kingdom Metazoa; phylum Arthropoda; class Chilopoda; order Scolopendromorpha; family Scolopendridae; genus Rhysida; species Rhysida immarginata. The sequence continues at coordinate 1,702,485 of JAHWFO010038551.1, read as the reverse complement.
CATTCTAACTTGGAACCATGGGAAATCACGTTAATGAAGCATGTACCTTCTCTGCACAATTCTTTGGCTTTATCACAGTTCATAAGTTGGTGAATTATGTCCATAGACTTTCGTCATTTTCTCGTGGATTTTATTTTACGGATTTCCCTTGCAAACGCAAAAAGTAAGATAGCTCTCATTTCGCCTGTAGACCAAAATGGACGAGTTGCACATTTTCTAGAAACTGTTATCTGTCCAACGAAAGATGAACTAGGAGTATCCAATTAATTTCCAATTTCAATTGTTAAACATTGTTGCATGAAATTGGAAATTTAATTGGACATGTCCAGTTCATTTCTCATTGGACAGAGTAAACATGAATACCTTTATATGGTAGTGAGTGCGCAGGCAGAAAGACAAAATTGCGAACGTTATGACCATCCAAAAGAATTTTTCTAGTTAAAGGTATGAACAATAAACGCGTCCTTCGTAGATGTCATTTAATTGCCTCTTGAATTTAACTGACAACTTTTTTATAACAAATCGTTAAACTTTTAGAGGAAACCAAAGTTTCAAATAGTGACAAAAAGCTTAAGACTTTCTTTGAACTAATATTATTAACCGATATGATCCAGAGCGTTATAAAAAAAGAAATTTGCATTCATAAAAGATATTCACAGGCATAAGAGAATTGATATAAAGGGCAAGTAAGTTCTAACAAGTGCGAAAGACTATTTCAAAAATAACGATTTCAAGAATATGGAGCAGTAAATAATGCATCATCTTTAACTGTACTATTTTCTTGTAAGGGTTTAATATGCAATATTCTGTTTTTTGGAGAGATTTCTCAGATTATGAATTTCAACTTTCATACACTTACGGGTTGAAAGAAACACGTGATATTCTTTTATAGTGTTCATTTGCGAAATTGCCAAGTGCGTGTGGAAAATAAAATCTATTTCAAGTAACAGAAACGTTAATTCTTGAAAATAAATGGTTTAGGTGTTTACAGAGAGGTAATTTACAAAATATAATAACATTATGTCATATAAGCAATTTTAAAGCTTCATCTCTCTAGTATATAATAGTATGAAATCGTAGAGATATTTAAAATTGCGTTTTATTACTAGTATTTCTTCTCTCTTTACCTTCCTTGAATTGCCACTCTTTATCTTCATTGACGAGGCACCGATTCCGTGAACAGAAATCTTTCCCAGTGAATAGCAATGGCATCTAAATATATTTCATACTCTTCCTGCATAAGAATGGAGGGTCGAAAGCTACAGCACCTGTAAAGTTTTATAAAAGACAAAGAAATTATTTTTTTATTAACTGAGAAAGATCGTACATAATCATCGAATGCTAATTAAATGTATGTGACGAAAAAATATTAAAAATAGTTATACCACAGCCTTACATCAATTACTTCAGAGAAGAATAAAAACTTTTTGGCTCATAGGTCCCTGTCACACTTAAAAATTCCAAAGAACCTCCGCGACCCCGTAACTGGGTGTCCTAATATGTGTTATATGCTCCACCCAAGCATGTCCTAATATATGTTTTATAGACCTTTGTTCCACCAAATTTTCTGCGACCTCCTATAAGAATTTTTCACGACCCCCACTTTATGAAACACTGATTTAGAAGATCTTCACAATTAAATTAACATTAGTTCATAAAAGATTACAGAAGTTCAACAAAAAATTTAACAGAGAATACAAGGAAATAAAATCTAATTATTAAATTCATTTCACTGATTTTCATAATTTATTATACTTAAAATTGAGGCAAGAACGAACAAAAATCACGGAAACTCATTCGGGGATATCCGATTTTGAGGATCCTACTCCTGTCGTGCACTTTTCCAAACTTCAATTTACCACTTCACACCCAGAACGGCTTTCACAATTATAGCATATGTGTATATCATTATATTAGATTTCATTTTAATGGCAACATAATTTTTCTTCGTCTACAGGCAACACCTACTCCGATAAACTAGGGCGGTAGCGTCATTTAATATCTTTTGACGCGGCATTGCGGCGGCCGTTATTTCAAAAACAGCAATCACAAACCACAGTTAACTATATGTTGAGAGCAAGAAATGACATCAGCTTCAATAATATATTTTTAATGTATAAGAAAAAAACACTAAATACTTGATCATGAACATTGCGTAATTTTTTATACCAAATGAAAAGTTATTGAAATTTATATGGAAAGATGTTAATTTCATTGCTACAAAAATTCGCTAATGGAGCGTTCGTAAAATAAGAATTTATTTTTTGCTCAGCATGCGATTGATAAGATACTAAGAAGCCCAAGGAGCAAAAATATCTTTCTCTTTTTTTCGATCTCTTTAAGTTTTCGAAAGTTTTTAAGCTCATTTTTATAAGATGACATATAGCTGACATTAAAAAAAAAATAGTTAATTTTTTTAAAGAAAAAATTATTGCGAGTGCGAGGGAGGGGGGTGAACTGGAATTGCTAAATAATAACAACGTTTCAAAATTCTCTCCGAGTAGCCTTTGTCGTTTTGAAACCATCAATCACTGTTAATAACGTAAGAGACGAAAAGGGAGCCGGGCAAAGATGAGGGGGAGGAGAGATGGAAAGAAGAGGGGGTGGGAATGGAAGAACGATAGGGAAGCTTCCAAATTCCAAATATTCGTGACTTTTCTCCCCTCTCCACCTCCAAACTAAACTCGTAGGAAAAGCAGAAAAAAATAATGAAATTTGTTCCTTAAATCACAAAATTCGAGAGAATTATTTTTTTAAATAATTTTGCCGACAAATTTAATGGGTTTGAAAAATTTTTTAATAAAAATCTATATCAGTAATTCGCAAAAGCATCTTAACGTTATAAATTGCTTTCCCATTCCCTCTCTCTTCTAGGCGCAATGTAGGTGGAGGGAAATTTAACATAACATAAATCTTAAGAAATAAATCGCCGAAACCACCGAACGGGAGATAAAAAAGTAAATAACAACAAACGACATTCAATAATTAAAGCTACTCTTAATATCTCTTGTATAGAAGTTAAGAACGAATGCAATTTTTTATTATTAAATACAAGCTTAAATCAATGTACGAGAGTCATGCAGAAAGTTTTGAAAAACAATTCTTTGTACAAATCAGAATTTATTAATATAGAGAAAAGAGTTATATCATGTTAATCTGCCCATTTTATAGTACGTGTTAAAATAGTGTGTCTCGCGAGAAATCGCATGCGGGAATTCATAACGACATGGCGCATGCCAGTGCAAAAAACACGTTTGTTGTTGCGGAGAAGAAGCTTAATTTGTTAATTAATATTCACCATCGGTTTTTTTATTTCAACAAATGAGCATCGCTTCACTTTCAATTCTACCTCTTCCCTGGCTTCGCATTCAAACATCACCTGACCATCGGAGTCCGAGCAACAATCTAACCTTCACTTGGGTTTTAACAATCAGTGTTTTATCATTTGTTGGAAACAATGAAGATTGCATTGTTGCTCAGACCCGATGGTCAGGTGACTTTTGAGTGCCCAGGCAACACCTCCTAGAGAGAAGGCCTGCGGACAAAAGGTGTATAGATTGTTACATCATCATCAAGCGGCCAAATTTAGAGTATTATTGGTAGAAAAATACGATTAACAATAGCCGCTTAACGATGATGAAACAATGTAAGCACTTTTTGTCCGCAGGCCTTCTCTCTAGGAGGTGTTGGCCCAGGCCTGTCTAGTTGGTTTTGTATCTCACCGAGGCCAACAAAATAACAAGGCGGAAAAAGTCACCTGATCATCGAGGTGCTAGCAACAATCCAACCTTCATTGTTTCCAACATTTGTTGTTAACATTTCAGATGGAGACAATGAAGGTTGGATCGTTGCTAGCACCTCGGTGGTCAGGTGACTTTTCGCTTCCAGGTCTAGTCCGAGTAACAATGTAATCTTCATTGTTTCCATCTGGGATTTTAACAATCAATATTTTTCCTTTGTTAGAAACAATGAAGGTTGGATTGTTGGCCGGACTACTATGATCAGGTGATTTTTCCGGGGCCTGTCTTTCTCGTTAGCCTCGGTATCTCACCGTAGCCTACGAAAAAGACAGGCCCCGGCGCGGAAAAGCACCTGACCATGGTAGGCTGATCAACAAACGAAAAAATACTGATTCTTAAAATCCAAGATGGAAACAATGATGATTACATTGTTATTCCGCCTAGGATGATCAGGTGACTTTTCCGCGCCGTGGCCTGTCTTTTTCGTCGGCTACGTATCTCACCAAAGCCAACTAGAAAGACAAGCCGGGACACTGATAAGTCACATGACCAAGATAGATCGAGCAACAATCCAATCTTCATTGTTTCCAACAAACGGAAAAACACTGATTGTTGAAATGTAAGATAGAAACAATGAAGATTGGATTGTTGCTCGATCTACTTTGGTCATGTGACTTTAAGTGCCCCGGCCCAACACCACCTCTACTCAAAGCCTGAGCGCAAAAATTTCACACATTGTTACATCACTATAAAAAGTCATCTTTAATCGCATTTCTACCAATAATAAGCTCTAAATTATGACTTCGTATCATGATGCAATAATGTATGACGTTTCCGCGCTCAGGCTTTCTCTTTAGGCGGTGTTGCCCGGCCTGTCTTTTTCGTTGGATAATATGACGACTTCAACAATCCGACAAATGTCGTCAAATAATCACAAGTTCGTAACAATCGACGTTATTGTTTCACACAATAGTCAACGAAGAACTACCCCTGCAAATTTTTCTTAACAAATACACTCTCTGTCGAAAAATATTGCACGAGGGCATATTGAAAAGTAATGCCTCCATGGCTGTAACTTTTTTATTTTTTAACCGATTTTCAAAATTCTTTTTGTATCTGATACTTACATTTGTCCTCTATGTAATGCATTATTCACTTTTCGACATAGTCCCCATCCCTTTCCACGAACGCGTGACTAGTCGGGTGAACCCGTCGGAGGCGAATTCCGGGGTTGTTGTCGACACCAGGACCGAACGGCAGGTTTCACCTCTCGTCAGAACGCAACTCATGCCCCTTAAGATGCTCTTTTCTCTTTGGGAAGTGGTGAAAGTCGCAAGGTGCAAAGTCTTTCATTTTTGAACTGCAGTTTTTCATCTTTGAACTGTAGACGCTGCAACCCCCTCTGATGTGCGGCGATCGTGTGCGGGATTTTCACCGAAAGTCACCCAAATGGGTGGATTTACAGTTTCGTGCACACTTTTGTCAAACTTTCGGGTGTTATCGTGCTGCAGAAGAGGATCCAAAGCTGCCATTCAATCCTCGTGTCGACGACAACCCTGGAATTCCTCTCCGACGGGTTCACCCGACTAGTCACGCGTTGGCGCAATGCGTGGAAAGGGATGGGAACTATGTCGAAAAGTGAATAGTGCATTACATAGAGGACAAATGTAAGTATCAGATACGAAAAGAATTTTGAAAATCGGTTAAAAAATAAAAAAGTTACAACCATGGAGGCATTATTTATCAATATGCCCTCGTATATACCATATTTTATCTCCATCCCTTCCCCTCTGACTTCTCCTCACAATAAACAGAACACGTTTGCAGAAAATTAAAATTTATATAAATCAACATCACAAATGAATATTGATAACAATTTAAAATGAGCTTTCCTAACATCCTGTTAATTATAAACTTTCGTATTTTCACAGCATAAACTTTAGAGGAGCAAAGAAAAGAAGCAGTGATCATCTTAATTGTAATAGAATTGGGAAACAGACTATATATGATACGTACGATAAGTAGGATTGTTTGTGGAACTAGACATGGTCAATCATGTGCCTACAGGACTTGACCTATAGGAAGGGATCAAAATTTTAGTATTTTAATTAGTGGCAACTCTATCTTCTATGAAAAGTTACAGCTGCTCAGATTAACTTTATTTTCGATAACGTGACAAGATGTTTTATAGTGATGATTAGTAGCTTTAAGTACGTATTGTTCTCATTTCTTTGTATTTCCTCTTAAATCTTCTTTTAGTTTGTATAGAGTAAAACATAATGCAGACATGATTCTTATAATTAATAACAGGGCCACGGCCTATCAACATGTGCATTTCGGTGAAAGTCATGAAAGTTTGGCAAAAAGTGTGCACGAAAGTGTAAATCCACCCATGTGGGTACATTTCGGTGAAAATCTTGAAAGTTTGGCAAAAAGTGTGCACGAAAGTGTAAATCCATAAAAAGATACATCATTCATTAAATTTTAATTCGTAACTAAATTCGCATATTAAATGAACAATTTGCTAAGAACTTAGGACACAAATGGCCTGTTTATCTCAATGCGATAAACAATTTAAGTTCATGTTACACAATTTATTTAAAAGTGCTTTACATTCGACTCGTGATCATACTTCCCTTAAGAAGGAAGACGGACGTCTTTAGCCTATGAACAGAAAGCTACCATAACATGCTGACTAATGGGAGAGAATCTTCATGAAAGTGCGTCAATCCAAATGTTGGAAAGACGACTGGATACAACATGAAGTTTGAGTAAATATTTGATTCAACTAAATGGTTGTTAAATGAGAGACACCACTTTCTAATTGAAACTACTTGTTTTATTTCTAAGCCACTTAGACCAAGTGTTTCTAGATTAATAAAGGAGATTGCATGGAGACTACGAATGCACTTAGCCAACTGAAGTTGTCAATAAGTAAAGTGTTGTCCTAAGTGTTTGTTTCCATAATTCAGCTGTAATTTCATAAACATATTTGAAATAAAAAAAAATTAACGTCTATAATTTCTGCATGATTCTACGTGAATACTTTGAAGTATTTTCATATACAAAAAGAATATTCTATATTTTGGTTTCAGTTTAAAACGGAACAATCTTAATTGCTCATTTTAAAACCATCAATATACTCAGATGGAGTTCTTCTTACATCACGATTGTTTTAATTAAATAGGCAATCTCACTTTATGTACTAGCATTATCAAATATCACTATCAATAAATTTTCGAAAAAATGCAAAAAAAATTAAAATATTCTATTCTTAATGGCAACTTTTTATATCATATAAATAATTAAGGACTAAATAATAAAAACTTTTATAATAGTTAAAAATAAATTGCCAAAGGGCTCGATCGAACTCTGTATCCCTCTTCGGTCTGTGCACGCAATAAATATATTAACGTTATCAAAATTGTAATTTCGAATTAATAATATTCCTCGGTGGAGAAATGAACTGAAATAATCCATTATAAACACAATATTGCTTCCAATTCATGATTCGTTTTCTAGTCGTTATCTTTTTAATTTTTATTTTTAATATCTTAATATCAAATTCTTGTTGTTGGTGGTGGTGATGGTGGTGGTATTTTTTTTTTAATTTTGCAATTCAATCTCCTTATTCCTGGCAAGGTTAGACAAGTACTTTCATCTTATTAAAAGCAACAATAACGACAAACAAGGGAGGAAAATTAAAAAGAGATGATTCCCTTTCGATTTGATTGAAGGAACAGATAGCTTTTACAAGGTACGCATTACTTCAAAACCTGGAGTTTCAATAGATGATAATTGTATGTTTTAACAAGGAACGTTCCAGAACCAATAATACCATCGACTCATGGTCAAGTTATCAAGTCGCAGTTTCTTCTTTTTTCACCCTTTGCGCCTTTCTTTGAAACTAGATAATAAAACGGCCAAACGTAAACATGAATAACAGGATTCCTATAGGTTTCCCTTTAAGATTTAATATATCATCTGTAATAATTATTTTCTGCTTCACCAATATCATCGTACCATTGTATCTTAGACTCTTTTAATTCTTTGTCGCTTTTAAGACATTAAATATATTAATATATTTCAGAAGGATATGTATTTGATGATTCATCTGATTTCAAGGAAACATATTTTTGAATTTATCAAAGAGAGTAGCTAGTGATTTATTAATCATATTGTTTTTCTATAATCATTTATTTCATACAATTGAATCTTATTTAAGGAAAAAATTAAGATCAACCCTCTCTACGAAAGAATTGGCATTGGATAATGCTGGCGATCATTTCAGACGGGGCACAAGTGCTAAGTTTTTTGTAAAAAAATAAATAAAAAAATAAAAAAATAAGGGTGAAAATTAAAAATACAGAAGTCGCATGTTACTAATGCTGTTACTACAAATAGTCATAAAGCATTCGATTGCAATGTTAAGAATTTTTTTTTTAATGATCTGGTAAATATCTCACATGATGACTTACGGTCCTTATTACAATGAAAAAGACAGTTTTCATTTAAATAACACTTAGGTTCCTTTTGAACTAACCGCCTTAATTATGCTGATGCATTAAGCTTAGAGTTAGTGAAAGCTGTCTTCAATGAAATTATTTGCATGCGTTTTACCTTGAAAAAAAACGATTCGATCACATTCACCTCTAATAAATTACAAATTTCCAATTTTGATTCGAACGCAAATGCAAAAAGACCAACAATTCCAGATATTTCATAAAAGACTGGTGCTTAATTCCGTCAAACTGAAGAACGTGAAGAAATTTCCGTATTAAGTTCACTTACAAGGGGACCGCACGGACATATAATCACGGATTTGGTTGAAATTTTAGGAGGTCAATCTACAACATTAATATGCCTTCTGTGTAAAAGGATTTTACTCCATGGCCTTTCGTTTCGGAGAAAAAAAAATTACGTTTATTATGGTAGTGCTAGATAAGCCAATTGGGAAGAAAGGTATACAACTTAACGGCGGTGACGCAATGGTTAACGTCATATTCTGCGGATTTACTGGTCCGGGTTTGATTCCTGAAAATTTTTTTTAAATTTTTTCCCCATTATTTTTCCATTTTTTTTTCATTTTTTTTTGTGTGTTTTTCGCCATTATTATTTGTTTGCAATTTGCATAATAACATTCACATACATAAGCAATGTCACAGGTCAAAAAAATGCAAAATGCGTTATACAATATTTTCACGTACACATCACTGCCGTGGCGTGTGAAATAAAAAAGAAACTATAAAGATCTATTCGCACTATTGACGGTCTATGCGCAATCGTCACCACGAAATCACGGATCGCCAATTGGGAAGAAAATTGTACAAAATTTTTCAATGTTGACACTATTTAACAATATTGAAAAAATTTTGCTTATGTATGTGAATGTGATTCTGCAAAGTGCAAACAAATAATAATGGCGAAAAACACAAACAAATGGGAAAAAATGGAAAAATAATGGGGGGGGGGGAATGAAAAAAGAAATTTCAGGAATCGAGCACGAACTAGTAAATCTGCAGAATATGACGTTAACCACTGCGCCACCGCTGTTAAGTTGTATACTATATTGTCGTATACCTTCCCATTTGGCTTATCTAGCACTATCATAATAAACGTAAAATTTTTTTTTTTTCTCCGAAAAGAAAGGCCATGGAGTCAAATTCTTTTACACAGAACATATATTAATGTTGTAGATTGACCTCCTAAAATTTCAACCAAATGCGTGATTACATATCCGTGCGGTCCCCTCGTTAGATCAACACCTGCGAGGCCTATGGGATGAATATTTTCCCCTCTAATACAATAACTAAGATGCGTCCTAAAAAGATATGAACACTAAGGAAGTATCATTTATTCCTAGACTGAAATATTGAAGATACAAAATTTGAGTTTAAGTAATTTATTATTCCTATGAGATTGCATTCATCACAAAAAACAATTTTTTCAAGAAATAAAAGGTGAGAAATGTGAAAAAAAATCTAAATCCTTGCCATCCCATAAATAAATGCACACCTTTGTTTTTATATCAATAGATGTCACTAATTTCAAATTACAAAAGGCGGCAATTTCAATCCAACCTGTGTAGCAAATATTAGCAATGGAATGGAAAAAAAAGTCTGACAGATAGTGAAAAAGGGCAAGTCACAGCCCTCAATTGAGAAGGACACTCTATAAGGGAAATCGCAAGAAGATTACAACGATCATCGGGTGTATTATTTATTTTTTTACGTCTACATGTATGTAATTCAATGTATTTCAATACGAGTAAAGAAAAGTACCGGTCGCCCATACAATTAACAGCTTCTTCCAAACGCCGTGTAGTAAGAGATGTTGCCAAAAATGGTACCTCTTTAAGAACAATAGCAGCAAGAACTAACCTCCAAGTGAGTAAATCAACAATTGGAAGGGTGCTAGCTAATTGTTTTCACATTCAATATTAAAAAAAGAAATGTACTACAAATTTAAAATATCATAAGGGATGGGCCAGAGAGAGTATGGAATGGACTAATAAATGGAAAGAAATCATTTTCAGTGATGAAAAAAAAATTTAATCTACAGGGTGGGCTAAAAGTCTGTTACCACCCATACAATTTCGAAACGAGTGGAGATACAACAAATATGTTGCAGGCAAAATATAGGAAGTTAGGTAGGGGCTAAACATTGGTGGTGTCAAATTTGACCTTTGACTTCGAAGTTTGCACTTTGCAACTTTACAACCGTTACAGGTAGAGAAAAATTTCCAATTGTACAGTTGTAGAGCTCGAAACGCTGATTTTAACAAAAAAAGAGATTAACAATAAGCGTAAAAATAAACCCACTACAACAAAATGAAATTTCTGTGCTCAAGGTGTATGACACAATAACAGCATCAGTAAATGATTTGAAACAACGAATTCAGCAGTCTTGTACAGACATAACACCCAACATGATGTTAAATGTGATGGGTTCTGTGAAATACCGTGCACAGTTATGCATTATTGCAGAAGGACATCACATTGAGCACTTCATTTATTGACAAATGTAGCTGGAGCACTAAATTTTCATTTTGCTGAAGTGGGTGTATTTTTGGGCTTATTTTTAATCTCTTTTTTATTTTGTTAAAAGCAGCGTTTTGTGCTCTACAACTATACAATTGGAAATTTCTCTCTACCTGTAACGATTGCAAAGTTGCAAGGTGCAAAATTCGAGGTCAAAGGTCAAATTTGACACCAGCATTGTTTAGCCGCTACCTAACTTCCTATATGTTGCCTGCAACAGATTTGTTTTATCTCCACTTGTTTTGAAATTGTATGGGTGGTAACAGACTTTTGGCCCATCCTGTAGATGGCCCAGATGGTTGGCAGTATACGTGGTATCATTTACGTCAAGAATAGCCCATATATTGCAAGCGACAACAAGGAGGAAAATCAGTTATGGCATGTGCTGGTTTCAGCTTTCATTGAATTTATTAATAAGCGGAAGAATGCAAATGAATACCATCTTTCAAAAATTGCTTGGTGATTATCTGTTACCATCTTTGGATAAATTGGAAGAAAACTATCCACTTTTTCAGCAGGAAAATGCCCCCCCCCCCTCTCTATACGGCAAAATCTACGTATGAGTGGTTTTTGGCAAATTGTGCGCCTGCAATGGTGTGCCTCAAATAGGCCAATTGGCCGGCAGTCTCCCCGGATCTCAATCCTATGAAGAACATGTGGGAAGTTCTTGCAAGGAAAATGTATGAGAATGGACACCAACATTCAAATACTATCGAGTTGCAGCAATGCGTGAAAAACTTATTACAACAATGCCAAACAGAATATTTAAGGTCATCAATATGCATGCCAAAATGATAGGTTACTACCAAGATCACAGAAATTGTGATGAACAATTTTTTTGTTAGTGTTCATAAGATTATGTGACAGTTAACAATTAACTTCAATTCAAATGTTACAAGTAAAAAGCTTTTGTTTGTGAATACATTTCTTTTTAAAAGCTTTTATTAAACTTGCAATGTTAGTTTGTTTAGGTCAAATCTTGTAATCAATATTAAACCAACTTCCCGACAAGCTAAGGAGCTGAAACTTGACACACATACACAGGATCGATGACAATTTATGTTAAAGAAAAAAATTTTCAAATCGGTTCACTGGTCCGTGTTCTAATGGTACAAATTCATTACTACGAATTGTTTGTTGTGACAATTGAACAATTCGTTATGGCGAGAGTTAAATGCATCTATTGTTTATTGTTGCAAAATTAAGCTTTATTGTTGTCACTAAATAAAACAATATAAAAGCTTGGTTATCCTCTTATCTTGTTTGTAATAAATATCTTCTTTTTTTTTAAGAGTAAATATCTCTGATTCAATTTTTATGTTTACAATTCCCCTATTCTTGTGGAAACACAATTACTTAGTGTTCATATCTTTTTTGGGACGCAGCTTAGGAGTACAACGGACCCGCTAAAGCATCCCACACACAAGTATGAAACCACTACCAGCTTGCACCGTGCCTTATTGACAAGTTGATTCAAGGCTTCAAGAGGTCTGTGCCACACACCGGGCCCTTCCATATGCCCGATATAACTAGCCCAGATGATGCGTTGTGATCGGTGTTGTTGCATTAGTGGTAGTAATTTGGTGAGTAATCTGCTACCATAACCCATGGGTGTTAGAGAACACCGCACCGACCTACTGCTAGATATCGGTCTGGAAGCGCTTACTTTGAATGTGGCAGTGATTGGCTGTGCTGTGACTTGTCGATTAGAATGGACAATTCTGGTCAATGCCGGTGGTCACGGTTAGCCACCGTGCTTTCCATGGTGGGTGGTAATACCTTCTAAAAGGTATTCCATGTACGCACGGGTCATCTGTCGAATTCCTGAACCAACCTGAAATAGCATGCCCATGCGTCGGGCCCCCACTATCATGCGACGTTCTTACTTGAACAGTTCTTACTCCTTGGTATGATCGCAACGGCAGGGATGCAAATAAAGTGTACAAAGGCGCAACCATTAAACGCTGTTTTGAATTAATCCATGTCGTCGTGTGTAAGTGATAGCAATTTTCAATTTGCATACTATTTGCTATTTGGCCTTTGAGTGTAAAATTTTAGTTCAGAATTTTTTTATTTTAGAGATAAGAGGAATATGTAATGCAAACTTTAAAAGATATACTCCGAAAAAAATAATAGCAAAATTTTTTCCCATGGAAAAAAGAAATCCATTTGTTCCAATGGGATTTGAACCCATGACCTCGGAAATCAAATTTTGCTCGATGCGATCACTACTTCACCATGAAGGCCAGCACGTTTCCATAAAGCTAATTCGCATCAAGGTAAAATGTTATTTTGTATAAAGTAGAAATTTCCTTTTTTAATTTCGAAATACATTGGAAATGTTAAACTGACCCTTTTTCTTTTTTTTTTTTTTATTAAATTCTCGATTTTTACCTGGGCAGTCAACAAACAAACATAATAATAATCATAAAAAAATTCCTTCCTCGGCGCTATCGATTTGAGTGCGAGCGTTAATAATTCATTAGGTAGCAATTATTTTCATTTCCAAGCTCTTAGTAACACCTACTGATTTCCTGTACAATCAATTGGGGCTCTTCAACTTGAAACGCATGTGGGCTCGTTTCTTTTCTTCAAATCATGTTTAGCGCAGCATTAGAGGCATCGCCATGGCAACCTCAGGTGGGATGGTGGAGAGGGAAACCCAAAACTATTACTCAATGCAAAACTAATAAAAACTGCACAATTTTGTTTCTCTTTTTCTCTCTTCCTCCCACCGTTTCAAAACAGTCCCAGCTCTCGGTCGTATCACGATGGCCAACTTTGCAACTCAATCGACTATTCTTACCCTGTAATCATGCACCCTCTTCGCGCTCAGCCGATTCGCAATATCGTCTCCTTTGATGAAATTGTAAAGAAAGTAATAAAAAAAAAGAAAGAGAAAAAAGAAATTTTCTCATTCTCTCTGGCGCTCTTTTCTCCGCCGGTCTGTCTATTTAGCAATCTGCTTGTCTAATCTGTTATATATTACAGGAAAAAATCGTTGTAAAGGCGAAAGTCGAGCCTTTGCTGCTGTATTAGAGGGATAAGTGTAATCATTTTCTCCACGAATATTTTTTATAAATATTGAAAACAAATTAAAGACCATTTCATCTTTTTTCTTAAATAATGTCTAGAGTTAAAAATTTGAGTTAATTTTGAGTGCAAATTTTTTTATATTACAAATGTGTTCCTTCTTATTTCATTAACGCGATATACATTGCCTTGCCAAAAGTATCCGGACACCCCTCTGCATGTAGCCTATATGAAAATGATACGGTCCGTAACAAGACAAAGTGTCGGCTGGGTCACTTTGCCACTGGGCCTTTAAACGATTCAGTAACTGATGGCGATTAGTGTCCGGTGGCTTGTTAGTCCGTATATAGTGCTCCAGCACATCCCAAATCAATTCATTCCGAACTCTGGGCAGGCCATGGCAACCGTTATGAGTGAACCACGCCTTTGTTGAACAAGGAGCATGAAACATTGCCTTGCTGGAATAAGAAGACTGGTATATTGCCAAAAAATTCCACCATCGCTCCTGAAAGATGATTTTTCAACATTTCTTGGGATTGACTCGCATGACAACACCAGTTACGGGTCCACGTCTTCTTCACAGAACGTGGTCCACACCATGGCTTCACCAACAGAGTCCTTTCCTGTGAGCACAAGATACGCTTGTCGTATGTTTCCTTTGGTCACCTCTAGACCCACACACGATCGTCAGATTGTTGAAGAGTGAAGCGGCTTTTATCATTCCATATAACCTTTACACAATCATCACTAATCCCATGGGACGCTCCTTACAGCATCGCAAAGCATTCACCTTTGAGACAAAAGGCTTCCTCTTTTTGACCCTTCCGAAGAAGCCCATCTCATGAAAGATAAGTTTCACTGTAGGTGTAATATGATGATAGGTGTAAAATGATGGACCATGAGATACGGTTGATTCAGTTGGCGTCTGGGTCCACCGGAAAAGTAGCAGTGTGCTTCTGCGATTACCAGCAACGCACCCGAAAGAGTACATTGGTTTCTCTTCGACATGATTTATGGTCGCCCGGAATGTTTTGCTGTCATTATTACACCTTTCTGTTCGTACTATTCAATGACATCATCATGCATAGTGGATCGAGGTTGACCGTTCAAAACGCTGATTTCTCCAATTGACTTCCAATTGAAGTCTTCTCTAAATGGCGTAACAGGTTGATGTTTTTCCAATTATGTCATAGTGTAGGGTCACCGTTCGTTTTGTTCAAAACGACATTTAATGCCGGCTGAACGAGATCAGAAAAATTAAATATCCAATTTGCATACTTTGCATGTAACTTAAAAACAAATTAAAAGATCAATTGTCCAATTGTCAATTTTGATATATTCAATAGTAAGTAAAAAGGTGTCATAACAATAAAACCTCTGATAATTGTTTTCTTAGAAAACACATTTACTCCAAACTTTTGTCCACCATGTAGAATATTAGTTAATATCATCGAGATTTTCAGGAAAGAGAGTTTTCCTGCTGGAAAATTTTCTCAAACATCTCGTTAGTAAAGGAGAGAGCGACGGGTTTTATAAAACTTGTTATCGTAGCCTCAATGATCATTGGCCAGAAGCCAATGACTATTTATTATGCGGAAAGCATCCACAATTATTCTGTTCTACTCAATAATCACTGTATTGCTCACACGAAAACTTAAGATTCAAACAAAACTTTTCCCAGATGAAAGCGTAACCTAACCTAATGTTGGAATCTCCGGATATGAGTTTTCGAGCCATTTCCAAATAAGGCGAACGTTGTTGTGTTGAAACGAGACCAATGTAAATATATACATTTGGTTAGCATATTTAATGGGTGATTGTTTCTCTTCAAACGCAATCATCATTTCTCTTTCAGAATCCGAAAATCCCTTTTCTTGTTCCACAAGCGTCCGGCATGCAAATTGAAACATCCTGTTCTCAGTGGCAATAGAACATGAGAAATATTTTTACTGCATATAATGATGGAAAAAATTCACTTAACTTCGTATTCCCGCGTCCGAGAAAATAAAAGCGAAATCTCCAGATCAAAAGTTCGAACAGGGTGAGACAGAATTTCCCAGTACTGATGTGTAAAACTGGACTGTTTCGCTTTTTATGTTGCATATTCATTTGCTCCGGGGGCGGGAAGAAAAATAACTTTGGGTATATGATGGAAAACCAAATTAGAATAATTCTTCAGAATATGATAAAATGTCACGCCGACGGAAGCGAAGAGTTAAGTTTTCCGATCCCGATCGCGTTCGTCAGATCAGGAAAAGGTCGATTATCAAAAAAATTCCCTGATCGCACTGCTCATCTCCTCATCCCCGGGGCGAGAGTAGTTCGCCCCGTTTTCCATTGGCTAGGCAAATGAGAAAGCGCAGTCAATAATTATTTGGTCCACCTTTTGCTTGTATGACTGCAGCAACGCACTGAAATCATAATTTAACCAATTCCGATAGGGCTCGCCATTCGTTCAGCTAAGCTGCTGTCAAAGATCAGCGTAACAAGATCGTTGTGTTTGATTTCGCATTCATCTTTTCCTTTCATTTCACAGACGTTTATGGGATTAACATCAGGAGTCTGAGCACGCCACTCGAACAAGTCCATATCGCCTTCAAGAAAACAGTCCTGTACTTGCCACATAGCTTGGCAGGGAATCCATCTTATTGGAAGAGACACTAATCATTTCCATAATATTGCCACACAAACTATTAAGATGAAACGCCCAGAACGTCGAGTATATTTCAGCGATTCATGGTGTCTTGTTACAATAATCAGCCAAAGAGAAAAAAAATACACGATACGATTATGGAGACTCCGCCGAATTATACATTCTGGGAAGAACGCAGTCCAAGAAAAATCATTCGTCGATTAACATTATTGGTTTAATGTAATGAATACTAATAAAAAAAAATGGCAAGAAAAAAAATGACCATCGTTCTATGGCTGATGAATATGTTGCTTCCGTATTTCATTTCACTTGGTCTCCGTCTCAACTGAAGTGAATTAGTTATTATAGCTTAATATGAAAAATGAAAGGAAGAATTTCCGCGACCTGGATTCGAACCAGGGACCAGGAGTATCTAGCCGGTCCTAAGGACTGCTTAGATATATCCGTGTCCGCGGTGGACCACTTGGCAGAGGTGAGGAGCTGGATACTCCTGGTCCAAAATTCTAATTTAGGTCGCGGAATTGTTCCTTTCATTTTTCTTTTTAATCTAATATCTAACTTTAAAGCAAAGCTTCAGTTTCCAACCTTTCAGTTTATTGTGATAGGAATTGCAAGCTGTCTCTGCTTCAGTTGGGGAAAAACTCGAAACAATAAAGAATGATAGCAATCAATATTCTATAATGCTCAGCGATAACATCACAAGCGGCGAACTTACCATGCATTTACATTTTGAAAGTCCCCTCATATATTTAAATCTTGCTCTTTTAGGTGTGCCGATTAATATTAGTTAGGCAATAACAGCGCAATCTTTTCTCGCAGATTGGGCTGTTCTTCTTCTTTCAATTCTCCATCGTGCAAAATGTTTGTGTCAAACTTTATTTAAATATTTCAGATTAACTTTGTTGTGTGAGCGCGTGTTTATTTCTAATGCGAGACGACGAAGGCGAAGAGGAATGGCGTTGTTAGAGGCATTACAAATAGCATAACCCTCCTTCGCTAATATTTCACTAACCCTTCCCCATCTCTGTATAGCTCCGAGTTAATCATAAAGCTTAAGGGGGGAGAAACGGAAAGGAAAGGAGAGGGGGGTATGTAGAGACCGCTCCCGAAAAGTCCTCGTCGTCCTAATAATAACAGCCTTAACAACAGCGACAAGCTTCCAGCCGCCAACGACCCCACCCACGTATCGGAGATAATTTGTTAAACGACATTGTTGCCAACAATTGGCACGCGCGCCGCTGATCTTGTTCAAACATTTCAATCGAATTAAACGTCTATCCCTCTTATTCTCACCACCCTCCCACCCCAACAATGGTGTCCAACAAATACGGTCGCGTCGTCGTCGTTGTCGCTGCTGCACCTGGTGGTCAGCCAGTGAATAAACGCTTTGCTGCACGGGAGGTAGCGAGGAGCGAGTGTAGTGGGTGGGTGGGTGGTGAGAGAGAGAGAGAGATAGGAAGTGGAGGGCTAGCTTTCATTTATTTTTAGTACTGGCCGAGAAATAAACCAATCGTCGATGATGGCGGCTCTAATGGGCACGCGCACGTCGCGCGCAATTAGAGAGATCGTTAGTTTTCTTTTCATTTCGAACTGGGCAGGGAACGAGGTTCCATGTGGAATGCACGCGATTGCCGCCGCTCGATCGTTCGCCTCGCCTCTGTTTTTACACACATAACCCCCTTTCTCTCGCAACCCCCTTCCTCCTCCTCCTTCTCTTTTGGCCAAATCCTATTTTTCTCATTATCTCTCCGAACATGCAAGAACAATTCTCTTTCAATCAAGCGGATAAAACGCACCAGCGCACTAAAAAACAACCAATAAATTTCACCTCAAGTTTAGAGGTTAAGGAATTTACTTTTTTTCATTAATTTTATGTCGAAATCTTTTTATTTTCTTTTAAATTTTTAATGTTTCCACATCTATCATAGTATATTATAGCAGACACATCTTCGGATAAATCCTTTGGCTTCTTTATTGAAGGTATACCGTTGCTAATATATAACGGTTAAATGCCAAAAGGTTATATACATACCGACACATTTAAAAATGGTCACATTTAAAAACCCATTGGAGATTGGAGTAATTCTTTATGTATTCCAAATTAGAAAAGTTCTTTATATAATTTATAAGGGTTCTTATACAGGATGAATAACTAAGGGAACAAACTGCGGGAGCAGTTCCCCATACCTAAACAAACCCTTATGATAGGAAGTGCTTGGTTGTTGAGTTATTCCACAAAATCAGAGTGCAATGGAAATGAACAATATCTATCGGTAGTATGTAGTACAATACCAAAATGCGTAACCTCACAAGTCAGAGTAAAAATTCGAAATGTCCTTCGCCTGCGTTGACACCTATGGCTGTCCATACTGAAAATGGACAGCCACACACTTTTATAGACCCCTCGACAGTTGCGGATGGCCACAAAACATGACGTAGCATCAAAACATGTCTCAATGTCGGGGTAGTGTCTATGTCAAAAAATAGTGCAAGGTGTATAGTTCATGATGCCATGCTGTATTTTTTTTGGCAATAAAGTTTCCGTGTGAAAAAAAATGACGAAACTTACTTTCGAAACAACCCTCGTACCATCCAAACAGCTCAGTGGTTTTCAGATGAGTAATGATAGGATGAGTGGCCTGAACCTACTGGCCACAAAACGTAACGTAGCATCACCACATTTGCACTGGTCGTTTCAGACACGAAGTCTTGGACGTGTCCCCACAGATAGATGTCCAACGGATTGAGATTGTCCGACCGTCCAGTCCATAGAATTGCTCCACCCCTACCTATCCATCGGTCGTGGTAGTTATTAGTGATCGTCTTCCGAACACTACGGCTGAAATGTGCGGGAGTTGCATCATGCGTAATCTTCATTCTTGCTCTAACGTCCAGGGGCACATTCTTAGAAGATCTGGAAGAGTGATAATGATGAATGCCCTATACACGTACATAGTTGATTTGGGGCAAGCCTCTGCGCACCTAGTCCAGAGGACAGTAAGATGTATAGGTAGAACGTATGGTCCGATTAGGCAATCACTTACAATATCAGATAGTGTCGAGCTATCACTATACCGAGGAAATTTTCCACCGCATTGTGGAAAATTAGTGACACAATGTATTCTTGCATTTTGTCTTTGTAGTAAAATAACTCATCAACCAAGCGCTTCTGGTCATATGTTTATATAAACTTTTAAACTTGTTTTGGTATGGGAAATCAGCCTCCAGAGTTTGATCCCTATTTTAGATTCACCCTATATAATTTATTGGTGAAACGGTGCGAGCGTTCATAATTGGTTATTAGAAGTTAGAGGTGGTCACCTCCATAGTTGTCCATTGTTAAAAACCTTATTGATCGCCAAGAATTAAGCTCATTTTTAATGAAGACTTCGTCAGTGCACGTTTCTCCTGATTATTCTCTTACTATATACTTTCAAGTATTTTCTTAAAATGCTTTTCAGATGCTGTAGTAAGTAGATGTAACTATGGCTATGATTGTAATAAAGATACACAGGTTTGTTAGGGATCAATGGTAAAGAGGGTCAGAAAAGGTGGAAACCCCATTTCGCCACCATCGAGTGTCTTCAATCTGGTAGCCATGCATCGCTGTTATTGCCCTGTATTGCAATTTCCACTGAAGGAGGCTGAAACGCAGTACACGAAGACCAATTCGTAACCACTCCTGTTAACAAGCTTTCTAAAGGCCCTACATTGTTCGCGGTCGTCTTTCCGAGGGCTCGTTTAGATAGGCCAAAACCAACGAGATTAAAGAAAGAGTAGATGAAATAATCTGATCATCAACGCCACATCGGCCTCGGTGGCTCAGCGGTTGCGTGATCGCCTCTGATGCCCGAGTACGCGGGTTCGATCCCGGCCGAGGGCGACGAGGATTTTTCAGGGGGAAATCCTGACATCACGCACTTCCTTCGGAAGGGAAGTAAAGCCGTTGGTCCCGTGTAGTCGTTTGCCGGCTGCACGTTAAAGAACCCTTGCGAGGCAAAATTTGCGGCCCCTATAACGCCATCCTGAAATGACCATGGCAGTTGAAAAGGACGTTAATACCAAACAAACCAAACCAATCATCAACGCCACCGCTAAGAACTCGTGGTAACTAGCATTATCCATGACAGCTGAGGCCAAATATAAAAAGAAAATTCGACGCATGCAAGCTAATTTGGGAATGACATAATCAAATATGAAAAGTCACCGTCACATATTTTCTATTCTGTATGTACTCCAACGTATAAAAGTTCTCTGTGTGATTTTTCAGCTTTTCTACATAAAATAATGTTCAAACAAAGCGAGCATCTATACAGAGGCGGCGCTAGCTTCTTCAGCGCTCCCATGCAAATCTATGCAAACTTCTAAAAGTGCGCCCTTTCAACCTTGGTTGGCGCCCCATTCTACAATGCGCCCCCATGCGACGCTTACTTTGCTTACTGGGTCACGCCGCCCCTGCATCTACATGTATTATTGGAATGAAGCGAAAGCCTGCTGCAACGAAGGGATCGTAGCGGGCATGTCTTGCTAACCAGTGGTTAATGTTGAACAAAAAAATTGTATTAACAAGTTAGTACCGATAGTTCAATGATCGAACTCGTCCAATCTATGATCGATATTTATCGACTAGCGAAAACAGAATTTGAAAATATTTATCTGAAATTTTGAACTAAGAAATTATCATCGAGAAAAATTGAGTTACAAAAGCAAAACTATAAAGAACCTTTCGGTACTTAAAAACCAGTAGTCCATTGATATCTCACAAAGTTGCTATGTGATTGACCGATAATCGAACTGTTTCAGATTAAGAAGCGTTGGTCTAATCAGAACTTCAAGCAAAAGACTACCATCAATAAAACTAACCGTACAGAACATCTAATCCGAACATGGCACACAGGGTAAATATATCGACAGAAATTTAGGCCTAACCGCATCAAAATGATTATACATAACAAAGGTTATCATCAAGCGGAATATTAAAACTTAAATATTGCATCAATAAAAGTGTCATATAGAAAAATAATAATAATTTGCTGTTTGACTCCAATAATTTGTTCACCTCTATAGACTTTATTCAGCTTATTCGAAAATCCAAACTATATCACATTGTATAAGAGTCATGCTATATAATTTAAATTTCGTTTATAACAATAAAACACATAATAAGGGTGATTCAAAATGATGTCCGGCATTTCAAAATTTTACTATGAAATTATTTTATAACATATAACCAGACCGAGTTTAAAATGCAGGAAAACTCAAATATTTTTAACCATTTCGCAATTGGAGGCTGTGGTGGCGCTAGCGTCGCGATAAAAGTAAAGATGGCGGCTGTGAATGAAAAGGCATATTGCGTCTTGGAGTATGCAAAAACAAACTCTATAATTTTAGTCCAGTGGGCATTTCGTAGGCAATTTCATAAAGATTGCCCTACTGACAAAAGCATCCGTAAGTGGTATGATCAATTTCTGGAAACTGGATGTCTTTGTAAACATTTCTGCTCTCGGACTAGTAACAGCAGACATGCTGAAAGGAGTTTGGGATGAGAATGACTCTCGTCTTGACATTGAACGGGTGACTCGAGGGAATCACATAGAACATTATGTAATGCTAGAATCAATAAATATTTGAGTTTTCCTGCATTTTAAACCCTGTCTGGTCAGTTTAAGTTATAAAATAAATGCATAGTAAAATTTTGAAATGCCGGACATCATTTTGAATCACCCTGTAGATCAAATTTAGGATGTCTTTGCTTTATCCGACCGTATGTTGGTCCGTCTGTGAATTGATTTTCTCAAAACGTATGAAAGATTTTCAAAATCTGTTTGCCAATCTGTTTTGTAAATATGGCTTAGAGAATTGACAAGTTTGAAGATTCAAAATCGGCTTAATGGTATGTGTCCTAATAGATCGATATCGTAACGTATTCCTATTTTTAATTTTTCAATGCCAAGATGCGATACATTAATTCATAGCGACGAGTCATAAATGAATGTACCGAAACTTAATTCTCTTGTTTTTTGTTTACCAACACCTCCTAGAAAGAAGGCCTGTGCACGGAAGTCATATTTAATCGTATTTCCACCATAATCATAGAAACGGAAGTAGGGAAAATTGTTTATGCTTATATATAGAAACAAATAAAAAATTTGCAAAATTGCTCTCTTAATATTTGAACTCTTTCTCTGATTATGTTTTAACTGTTATTTATTTCTTTAAGAGTATAATTCACTTTTAAATTTATTGATAATAAAAAGCAATAAAGTATAATAAATACACAATTGAAATTTTATTTTTGATGTGATGCCATTCATTTTAGATTTTATCACTTTGTAAATAAGAGTTAGCAGGAAAATAGCTTGGAGCCAAAACAGCAATGACGCCATCTTGCGGTGGAACCACAGCCCACTAGATAAAGGCCTGAGTGCTGTTTTCAAAATGGCGGCGTTCGCAGGCGGACTATCTGTGTGAAATAAGCTGAAATAAAAGAATTATTTCATAAATTTGCTTTAATTTTCTTACAAAATCTAACCAAAATAATTAGTCTATTACAGGAACTAATTTTTGCAGATTTCTAAAACCATCACATATGGTTTCGAAATTTTTTATAGAAAAGATGCTTTTTCTCGTCCTCCATAGATGGCTCTACTTTGAAAAAAATGAAACTATATTTATTTGCACGTATGTTGCCATTGTTTTGATTGAAACATAAGCCATTTAAATGACAAGTTCAAAAACTTAGATTTCGTTAGAAGATTAAAGCAAATTTGTGAAATAATTCTTGAATGGATATTTATAAGAGAAAAGGACGAGACACAAAAACCCTGGAATGCAATAAATAGTTAATAAATACAACTGAAAAATAAAATAATAATTAACAAATAACAAAATAATAAATATATAAGTATAATCAAAATAAAACTAAAAAATCAAATAAAGAGCTGACGTTTCGGATAGAGCCTATCCTTTATCAAAGCAAAAAAGGATAATTCTCTAAAAGCAAAGAGAATATTAGAGAATTATCCTAAAGTTGAAATAATTCTTCTATTCCATCTTATTTCACGCAGACAGTCCGCCTGCGAGCGCCGCCATTTTGAAAACAGCACTCAGGCCTTTATCTGGGCTGTGGGTGGAACACAGAAATACAGAGTTTCTCTACTTCCCTTTCTATGATTATGTTTCTACCAATGTCGTATATTAAAGATAGGCTCCGAATTCTATTGTTAATAGTGCCACCAAAATGAAGCAAATTGAAGCCATGACCGTTCTGGGCAGGAGTGAGCCGTGGAGTAATTAGCTGTCTGGCTGCTTTGTTTTTGAAGATTTTGGGCTCGTGGAATAATTAATTCAAACCATTTCTCAAAGTTGTTCTGCGTACAACTGTACAAACAGACACGAAAAAGGATCAGGAATCATTTTCCACAAGCATAAATCAAAAATACGTAACTAAAATGAAAATACGTAACTGAAAGTCGATCGAAACGAAATTGAAATTGCAACCATGATCGAAAAATTGTTTATAAGATATAATAAAATACTTCAGATACACAGTTAACTAAAAGATAAATTATCACTCCGTGATCGTCGTGTGAAAGAATTGTTAATCAGCTACTATCATGTTTAGCCATGTGTTTTGTATCATCTTCACTCACTTTCGGCCATGACAGTTCTGGACAGTGGAGCTTCCCAATTTGCTTCACCTGTTGCGCCTGGTTTCGGAGTCTATCTTTAATATACGTCATTGGTTTCTACTAATAATAAGCCCTAAATTATGACTTCGTATGATGAGGTAACAATGTATGACGTTTCCGTGAGCAGGCCTTCTCTCTAAGAGGTTTTGCTTGGAGCATGACTCCATTACGTTTACAGTAGATTATCCGATTATCCGAACGCCGTCTATCCGAACGACTGGTTATCCGTATCCGAATTAAGCCTTGTGTTTCACGCATGAATGCTTCACGAATATGCCGAAACGAAAAAGAACTGTTATCACTCAAATACAAAGTTAAAATTATTCAGTTTTTTTAAATGATGTCTTATGCGAAATTTTATGGCATATAAAGGTTTTTGTTATTGTGAAATCGTAATTTTTTCTTATGCGATAGATTATCCGGATTTTCGTTTTCCGGACAGCCAACGGTAATAATTAGTCCGGATAATCGACGTTCTACTGTATTTGGTTTCAACGTAAGAGCGCTTCAACATCGGAACGCTTCAACAATGGATGCTTTACGTTAAATGGGTCAACATGGTTATTGGCTCGTCAGAAAGGTTATTACCGCCAAAGTCTACTATCAGATGGCACTGACTAACAATTCAACTTCTTCATTTTCAATATAATTTGAAGCTAAATTGAAGTAATTTGAATTTTTTTTTGAAAAAGTGAAAAAAAATATTATTTAATTTTACATAAAGTTACATGGGTGAGGCCGTGGCCTGGTGGGCTTTCAATGTAACAACTTCTGTGAAGTTAAACAACATCAGGCACGGCTAGCCACTGGATGGGCGACCATTCAGTGACTCAGAATCTTCACCCCCCCCCGGCTGCTGTGACCATCATACAGCAGTCGTTAATCCTGGTTCATCCAGGGACCCAACTCGTCGGCCTCAGACCATACAGGCCTTGGATGGACGTATAGGATTACTATTAGTTAAATATTTTAAATGTTAATAATCACTAGATGACTATTTTTTTTTTAACATTATGATTTAAATGTTTTTTAAATAAACAGTAATTTTTCATTTTTTGTCTTTCATGAGATTGTTGATTAACGTGTTCTAATTATTAGGACCGATAGGTACTTATGTTTTCACAATGTGCGTCCGTCCGTCTGTCTGTCTGTCCGTTGGTGCTCTAGCTTTCGAACGCTTCTGAATTTTCAACTTCCGTTTTCGCCATTCGACAACTTAAGGAAATCGGAAGACTGAGTTCGTTGGTGGAAAAAATCGGTCAACTACTTCCGGTTCAAAACGTCAAAAATAATATAGGGGACCACGTTTTTCACTATACAATTCCATGTATAAATGGCCTGTGCATTGCCAAATGCTGTTCTCTCTTTAAGATTCTATAGCTAAAGCAGAGAAAAGGCTTGTGAATTAAGCGAAGACACGTGATCGTCTTCCTTGACGGTCAATATCAGTCAGAACTGGTTCAAGGGTATGTGGTTTAGTGGTACAATTATAGTCCACTGGAAACTTTCAATGCTAAGATATGGCATGTATTATATCAAACAACTTGAAATAACATGTCATGATTGAATATTGAAGTAAAATTAACGAGAGTTGAAATAGGAAGCAGTATGGGTCAGTGGAAACTTTCAAAGCTCAGATTTGGCATGTAATATATAAAACAACTTGGAGTGATGTGTCATGCATGAATGTCACGTAAAATGAATGATAGTCGAAATTGGTTCAAAGGTACCTGCTTTTCATGGACCCATTATGGTTCATTGGAACTTTCAATGCTAAAATAGAATGATGTGCCATGAATGAATATAACTTAAAATTAATGATAGTTGAAATTGGTTCAAAGGCACCTGCTCCTCGTGGACCCATTATGGTTCATTGGAAATTTCAACGCTAAAATATGGCATGTAATATATCAAACGACTTGGAATGATGTGAGATGAATGAATATAACGTAAAATTAACGATAGTCGAAATTGATTCAAAGGCCATGTTTCGTGGAACCATTTTGATATATTGGAACTTTCAACGCTAAAAAAGGCATGTAATATATCAAACAACTTGGAATGACGTGTCATGAATGAATATAACGTAAAATTAATGATAATCGAAATTGGTACCATGATTCATGTTTTAATGATACCATTAAGAAACCTTTGGAAACTTTCAATGCTAAGATATGGCATGTAAGTACTTACGCTTTATATTATGAATAGTTAGTTTTTGTTAGGCAAATTTTAACGATAGCTTGTAGCTAATCATTCCTTCAATGGTACATGCCTACGTAGAAAAGCGTTGGCAATAGTTTATGAAGAAAGAATTGACCCTTACACAGAACGCTTCAACAATTAACGCTTATTTCATTAAATAGGAATGCTTACAAATTAAAGGATTCGTATATGTTTTAATCTATAGAGAATTGTTATTTTCTCCATTTAACTTTTCAGGTATTTTTATTCCGTTTGAACTTAATTTCCCTTAGAAGTTCGCCTTGCTTAGCAACCAGAGGCACTCTTAGCAACTTCATCTAATTCTTAACAACGAAAGGCTTCTTTAGAAATAAAATGCTTTCCTTTTCGTTCTCGAATGCTTTAAAATCCTATCGGTCCTGGGCATTTCGGTTGCCTGACTTGTTTTAATAATAACTGGAGTTGAAGTTAAAATACTCTGGTGAAGTGACGAGAGTGCTAAAGGCTAAAGCGCAGGTCTTATCGCTCTCAGACAAGCAAGTCCTGGGTTCGACTCCCGCTGAAGACATGTATGTTTGTTCTTGTCACTATACTAAAAAAGCTTGAAAGATCATGCAAACATCAATGGGCTGATCCACTGCTAGGTTAAATTTCAAATAGACCCATTGCTTATTTAACATCCTCGACACCTAAAAGGTAAAGGAGGAAAAGAAAAGAACAAGAAATTATAACAAACCGTCTGTCGAAATGCACCACATCACATACTCATGATGACTTAGAAAGCAGGAAATCGAAGTTCTTTAGAAAGTGCACGTTTCATTTCAAGAAAGTGCACTCATACGTTTTGAGAAAATCAATTCGCAGACGGACGAACATACGGTCGGATAAAGCAAAAGTATCCAAAATTTGATCTAGAATGTGTTTTATTGTTATAAACGAAATTTAACTTATAGCATGACTTTGTGCAATGTGATGAGTTTGGATTTTCGAATAACCTGAATAAAATCTATAGCGGTGAGCAAATTATTAAGTACCGAAAGGTACATTATGCTATCAATGTGGGGAAACGTGTCTGTCTGTCTGTCTGTTTGTCTGTCTGTCTATCCGTCCGTAACTCTAAATCCTCCGAGGCTATGAAAGATTTTCAAAATTTGTGTTCGTCAATCGATTAATATGGTTCATGACACGAACCAATCACAAATATTATCTAAATCGGTTCATTGGCACGTACACAAATGGTACCTCTATTTTCTCACCTAGCAATTTCAATGGAAAGATATAATAAGTAATACATCAAACAAATCGTAACGATGATCTATAAGTGGTTATTAATTACTGTTTTCGTCAAATGATAAATACGGCTCCGCGAATGAACTGTTATGAAGATTGGCAAAATGGATACAACGGCACGTGCTCTAATAGTACCCTTATGACACCCTCAAAAATTTTCAATGATAAGTTATTGCATGTAATATATCAAACCACTTGGAATGATGTATCATGAATGAATATAACGTAAAATTTAATGATAGTCGAAATTGGTTCAAAGGCACCTGGTTTAGTGGAACCGTTACAGTTCATTGGAACTTTCAATGCTAAGATATGGCATATAATATGAGGGTTGGGGCATAAGTCATGGCAACTATTTTTTTTCTTGTAGATATGTGAACGGATCACAAACGTATATGTGTCGTGTGGAAGTTCTGCAGGCATAGTGTGTATGCAGAACAACAGATGGCTCTGTGATAGCTGGTAGTAGTGCAGCGAGGGCTGTGATATCAGTCAGATGGTGAGTGTCGTGCGAGATGGAAGTAACCCGTATTGAGCAGCGCGCTTACATCAAAATAGCCGTTTTCCGAGAGAGAAATGCGATGGAATGTCACAGTGAATTAGTGGAAGCCCTTGGGAATGATGCCCTACCATACCATACAGTAGCACGGTGGGTAGGAAAGTTTCAGCAAGGACATGTGTCAACCAGTGATGAGCAACGTTCGGGACGACCGATCGTGAGGCTGATGGTATTCAGCGCCTCCCACATCGTTGGCAGCGTGTGGTGACAGTAGCAGGGGACTACTTTGAGGGTCTTTAGGCCCAGGTTTGTCATGTCAACTTTATGTGTATTGTGTTGTCATTCTTTTGCACCGTGAAGGCCATATTAACCTGTATACTACCTTAATAAATTAGTGTGTTACTACCTTTTCTATGTCAAGGATGTTAAATAACCAATTGGTCTATTGGAAATTAGCCTAGCAGGGGTCAGCCTACTGAGGCTTTGCTTGGTCTTCCAAGCTTGTTAGTAAAGGAGCAAACACAAACACCTATGCACTCAAAGGGAATGGAACCCACGACTCACCTGCGCCTTAGCGCTCTCAACAATTCCTTTAAGGAAAATTAAAAAAAAATTCACAGTCGAAATTTGGGACCGATAATTATAAATAAGACAAAAATTTATCATTTTTGAAAATCACTTTTACAGTCTTTGTTTGTGACCAATGTAATAGTTAAATTTCTTAAGTGCATGAATAAAGAACTATGAAAAATAATTAAAAAGTTTATCCTGCAAACTTAAATAATGTATAAATACTAAAAAAAAATCATTAATTTTATAACCTCAGAATTTAATAGAAATGAAAATAAAACATTAACCAGTTGTCTACAAAGAAATTATAAAAATTTCAAGTTTCTATAAAATTTTTATAAATATGTCAAGTTTTAAAAGACTGTATATTAATAATTCTTTTTTAATAAATCTATACAAAATTATTTCTTCTAAAAATTTAAATTCTTAAAAAATGTCTCTTCAAAAGTCACTATAACATATTTAATTTCTTCATATCTAGAAATTTTTTTAGTCAACTGAACTCCATGGAAAAATAAAGTAATTGGCACTAATGAAACAAAATGGAACACCAATGGCTCGATTTATCCACTTTTAAAATGTTTCTTTCGATCCATTCAATAGTTCTGATGCTGAATAATCCAATTGTTGGTATTACTTGTTTATAGAAATTTTTAGGATTTATAATTTTTATAACCAAATTTGTTAATGTTTTATTTTCATTTTAATTAAATACAAAATTAATAAAATTATATGATTAATGATTTTCAGTGAAGGAAGTTGTATTCAGTGAAAGCCCACCAGTAATTTTATGAGAAATAATGTCTAAAAAAGTTTCAAAAATTTAGAACTATACAGTAATTATAAAGAACAAAACTCCTGTTCTTATGATAAAGTTTAATTTTTTGGATATTTTTTACGCCCTGTTTAATTAACCAAAATTAATTAGAAATTTTCTCAATATTCCCTAAAATGAGTAGAAATGCTGAGTCTACTTCAATTATCCCAACAAAAAGTTAGCACATAAAGTTCATCCCACATGTTAATAGCACGCGTGTATTGGATATTCTACATATTTTGATTAAATACATATATATATTTACACTGTCTTCTAGACTATTCTATTTTTATTTATTGCTTGTTGATCGCTCTTAACGGAGATGTCTGAATGCGACGCCACTGCTCGAAGCACGGAATCACGCATTCCCTTCATAGCCG
Organism: Rhysida immarginata; assembly: GCA_023313115.1. Lineage (NCBI taxonomy): Eukaryota > Metazoa > Arthropoda > Chilopoda > Scolopendromorpha > Scolopendridae > Rhysida > Rhysida immarginata. The sequence continues at coordinate 1,672,588 of JAHWFO010038551.1, read as the reverse complement.
CGTAGTAGCAGCAATCAATAGGAAAAATTTCGCTTTAAACAATATGCAGAAGATGATTCCACGAAGGCGGCAATAGTTTTGAGGAATCCGAAATTTTTATTCAGAAAATGTTCCATTAATTTGGAAAATTTTGAATTCGAATTGTTCAGTTTAATCAGACAGGAGAGCGCTACTATTTAAGAGGCAGGAATAGTGATATCGAAAATTATTCTCGACGCGTACTAGTTCTATAATTACAGGTGATAAGTAATCGGTAGTCAGGCTTTAAAGGTAAACTTCGATGATTTTGAAATCTTCGATGATGGAGTACAATAATCTTTGAACACCATCCCTTCCGCTCCTTGGAGCGCTAATCGGGCACCTTTTTTCGGCAGGTGTAGCATCTAACGACAATTGCGTCGAACACTCGCTACACTCGCTACGGCAGACACATCGGATACCCGGGCGGGTCTTCTTGCCCAGGGAGAAGGCGCAAAAGGAGGAAGGAAAGAGGGGTCGTTTCCATTTTATTTGCGGGAGACTCCGCAGCAACAACAACAACAACAACAACAAGAGCAACAACCATTTTTCGATGATGCCGTTCGTCCTGCCTGCATCGGTGTCGCCGTGGCCCGTTACCGAAGTCTTCCTCCTTTCGCGGAGAGAGGCTTGTTAATTAAATACGCCGTTGCGATAACGCATACAACGCTTGTTATTTATGGTTAATAAAGTCAGCCTGGCCACTGTAGATACACGCTTTCCACCGTCCCTTCCCTTTCTCCCTCTACTAACCGCCCGACTTCTCCTCCCCATCCCCACAGCACCCCCTCCCCATCCACCTCCACCTCCTTTTCGTGCTAGTCTATCGTCCAATTGGCTCTTTGCTGTCGCCTGAGAACGACACAAGGGCAGAAGCGACGACGGTCGGCAGAAACGTGAAACTCCCGACGGGCTTTTAAGAAACTCCAATCTATTCGATGCAGAGACCATGATGGGAGAGGGATTCTCTATTAGAGTATTCTATCAAATGGAATAGATTCCATGAACAACGGAAGGACTCATCATTTTTACATACAAGTCTTTAAGGGGAAATGATTAAAAATCTATTAAAAATTCAAACAGACAAACATCGTAATGAATGAACAATATGCCAAACTTGAATTGAAATTTCTGATGCCAATACTGTGCAGTCTCCTAGGATTAATGAAGAACATTTTTAACACCATAGAAATATCATAAAAATTAAGCAAAAGGTATCTCATACGGGTATTTAAAAAGAATTTCATCTCAAGCGTGATAAAAATTTAAAGAAATTTGTCCTGATCTATCTCCATCAGGAAAAATAGATCACAACCTGTATCTAATGCAGTATAGGAGATTTCACTTGGACGAATGGACTCTGTATCAACTTAGTATATACAGTTCGGCTTACCTACATTAGCTACCGTGCAAATTTAAGAGAGATCTATTAGTTGCTGATCGCCAATGAGATCACTTTCTTAAAAAACTTAATGTGCATTTCTCCAACCTAATCGGATAGTCTGTTTATTCAAATAATAAATTCCCAAACAGTGCGGTAAAACTTTGGTAAGGCATACCTTTTAGCACAAAATAACTTGGTTATGAACTGTGACAACCCGATTGATAGTAACCAATATTATTTTTTGCTAAGTTTTTGATATGCAAAATAACTTAGAATCTCGACGGCTTAGAATCTTTTTATCGCATTGGAATGCAAATACTTCTTCTGCTTCTTAATGTGCCGTCTCCTTTCGGAGGTTGGCGACCAAATTGTTAATGGCGTACTAGGAATATTAATGCGGTGGCTTTCCGTTGCCTTCCGCATAATTAGTTAGGGACAAACACAACATCCATGCCACAGCGGGAATCGAACCCGCGACCCGAGGATCACGAGAAGCACTGAAGCCTGCGCCCCAGCCCTCTCGGCCGGGATGCAAATTAAATAATGCAAATTTCCATCGTATTTTACGGCATATAAGACGCATCCCCATTTCAGCAGGGAATATTTGGGAAAGAAAGTATTTATTTTTGTTACTTTACATTATTTATTACAAGATATGTTATTTTTTGAGACACGCATATAATACAAAACTAGCAGCAGTAGACAAGATATTTGCATATTAGAATGCTTGACTATCAAGATACTTGCAAGAATGCAAGGAGTTTGTATTTGAGACATTTTCATATTATAATATTGTGTATTTGCATTTAATGCAGGGACATTTCAAAAGTTTTGTACATTGTAAGATTAAATCGAGAAAAAAAAATTTTTTTTTTAAATCACTCAGCATAATCTCCATTGTTCCTTATCAGAGCTTCCCATGTTGGGGCTAATTTTGTATTCTGGACAGGTCACATTCACTGTTGAGCTGTTGGCTTACACGGGTCCAGAAGATTCTTTAAATATACCAAAACGTTTCCCAGGAAGTGCTTGCTTCAGTCTGGGGAACAAATCAGTCAAAGCTTTGTGAATATCGGATGCGTTCTTTCTTCGAAATTTCAATTTTGATATAGGACCTCTGGTCGCAACGTGAAATCTTAACAGGGTCGTCTTCTTCGTACATTTTATGGCATAATTGTTCAGGATAGAGGCAAGTTATCCACCAAACGTATATACAGCTTTGTAAACTGAGGTATGACTCACAACTGACAACGATGACGCCACGTAAAGGCTGCGCATGTGCTGTGTCAGAAATTTATGGCCTATCTGTAAATTCATACTTTCTTCAAAGGTAAAAGATAGTCGTATTTCAAATATAAGATAACTGTATGACATATATGGATTGGGTTATATACTTACAAGTTACTGCTTAACTTTGAAGAGAACTGTCTAACTTTGAAGACACGTTACGTAACTTTGATGTTTACAATAAATGTTAGCGTATATTCATTTTTAAATAATAATAATAATAATAATAATAATAATAATAATAATAATAATAATAATAAAGTGGCTTATTCTACGCTTACTATACAAAAGCCTAAGAATATTGAATATAAACTCACACGTTTACAAAACCTTATAGAAAGCCCACTTGTGACATAGTAAGGAAATTCCTACACCTAGACATTAATATTTCCACCACCAACTCATCCGAATGCATCAAAACAGTTGTACGAGAAATTTACTTGAACCAGTAGTGTTACGCGCAGAAAACACAAAAAGTGCAGGCCGATAAGAATGTCATTACGCGCAGTCCGAAAAAGATCGGCCCGCAAAAACAAGGAAATGTACCAAAACAAATTACTGGCCTCTCACCATAATCTCGTCACCGTATGCTTGCTATTCCATTTTAAAAATCGTCGGTCCTTTATAGGACAGCCTGTAAAAACTGAACCTTTCCCTTATATCAGTATTATCGAATTTTCTCTCATTTATATCAGTGAGCGTTGTCGACAAAATAAATCAATCTTTTGGCGTCCAGGAGTTGAAGTATCCATTCCTTCCATAAGCATTAATTCTGGTATATTAGTATCATCTACTTAGTATTTTATAAGACTGAGCGATCATGTTCAGTAACTGTAAGTAAATATGAGAAAGGAAAATAATTTTATTTATAGCTGTTCGATATTCCATATCTTATTCAAATCCAATTATCAAACACACACACATACTATGAGGGGGATACTCGTTTTAAAAACGTTCAATTTTCATCGCAACCCTCAAGACGCCCTTTAAAAATTTTTGAGAAATTTAATAAACCACGCTGGCCATCTCTGCTCTAAACGATTTAACAAAGCCATTTAATTTCATGTTCCAACAACCCCGTCATTAGCGCGTTGAGATGGAAATCAAAATCACTTGTGTGATGTGCGCTAGTCGATGGTTATTATTGTAGAGATCTCCGTCTGCCTATCCATTGTTATGTGCGTGGGCGTACAAAACGGGAGAGCGACACAATCGCTTATCATTTTTGTGGCCCTCGTCAATTAGGGCGACCGTCGCCGCACAACAGCCCGATTCGTTTCGGCCAGACGCTCTCAAACGCCGCCGCCGACATCACGGCAGACGGACGGCACGTCATATCCAAGCTCCCCACCATTCGCCCAACGAGAATACAACCAGCAAATTCCACGAAATATTATACACGCTATGACGTTACAGTGGCGAGGGAGGGCGACTATTTTTATGATTCTTCAAATTCTTAATTTTTTATTTATTTATTTTTTTCCATCAATGGGTGTGTGAAGGACTAAATTACCTTAATACTGGATTAACGTACAAAAGTAATCCACGCAGAATTTTAAATTAGCCTAGTTTATAAAAAAAATCAAAGGGATCAGAAAAAATTATCAAAAGCATTCGCGCCCTACAATGTTTTGGGAACAATAACTTTTGTATGTAATTAGTAATTACTCGGTTATCCTTTTGTTTATACAAGTTTTCATTCGTACAGAGCCGACCCTACAAAATGAGCTGTAATATAAATAATACAATAGGAAGTATATATAATAAGTTTGCATTTCCTTGGAGTGTGTTAACGCTAAATGGAATCAGAGCAGATGTTGAAAGTGCGCACCGTTTTCTTAAAGGCACATCACTGCCCGCTGTTACATATTCTCAGTGACACCCTGCAGTGCTTCTCCGGAGATGTTCCTGATTTCAGCCGAAATGTTGTCCTTCAACTGTTGTAAGGTACGTAATTTGTTTACCTATACCCTTTCCTTCTAAAACCACACAGAAAGAAATCCGGCTGCTCAGATCGGGGAATCTTGGGGGCCACAACCCACCTGAGATGATGCGGTTGGGGAAGAAGATCTCCATCAGTTCCATGAAGAATTGAAAGGTCTGTGAATCCTGTTGAAAATCTATGTGTACCAGTTCGACATCATCCGACGGCTGCACAAATTCGTCAAAAATATGGCAATATACAATGCTGTCCACTGTCTTGTGAAAGAACATCGATCCAGTGATGTAAACACCACACACCTTTCGACTCGGATTAATAAACTGTAATTTTGATTGGTTATATGCATCAACTGCGGAATTATTACCAAATTCATCGTGCCAATTCTATATGAATTCGCTTATGACGCTACGTGTCGAAACATACTTCCCGATAGATCTCGACAGGAATGGCTCGCCATTCGTCCTGCAAAGATGAGAATGACTACCAATGATGTGATCTATTTTGTATCTGCCGCTCCAGGTCATTTCAGTCTCAGAAGTATTCGATGGATTAAGATCAGGACTATAAGCAGGGCAATCGAACAATTTCCATTGCAACAAACCAGTCTTACACTCACCATAAGGGAAAGGGAGCTTGATCGTGCTGGAAGAGGCAATAATTATTTTTATCATACTCCAAGTTTGTTGGTGGAGCCGAATTTCCCTACGGAGTACAATACAGAATAACCAACAGCCCGAGTCTCTTCCACTAAAAACATTATCATATCATTATTCGAAAAAACTAGTTCGCGCGGACTGTCACCAAACACAAATGCGTCCTTCAGACTGGAAGAGTGAAAAGCATGACAAACTATTTCAAACAATAAGTTTCCAGTTGTTTATAGAAATTCTTTCCAATCACTAGTAAAGAGACCAATGTTGGTACTCTTTCAAAAAATAAAAAGAAAAACTGCCTCGGGATATTGAAGACTTCTTATTTCTAGGGACTGATGATACCCGAGGTTTGTAAAAACTGGCCTACAGTCCAGTAACGACAGAAAACGCACCCCTTTAGACAATACTTTGCCTTCACTAGTGGTAATGTTCTCTTTATCAAATAAACATTCAACTCTGTGGATGCAGATGCAGAAATTTAGTAAGAGCGCGAACGCGACTCTTATTCTTTACAAGGAGAAATAAAATTTAAAAAGGTTCTCAAGCATATTTCGAAATATATCAGAAAAATGAATAAAAACGTAGCACAACGCGTTAGATCTTAGCAGCATTGTTGTCTGCGGCAAACAGCTCGATACTCTCATCATTTATTTTTCTTAATGCTAATTCAGCGTCACAAATGTAGGTTTTGTAGTTTTTAAAGAAGAAATTCGTTAGTTTTAATAAAAAAAATGTTTTCATGGTAGATTCAAATTGTTTATACCTGCATTTTCAATGGAATTATCACTACTGTGTCTGTACAGAACGGTCTAATTTAGCAAACGATTCGTTCTTCTCATTCACGTACTCAAGATTCTCATCCACGTAATTATATTTTGAAAAGCATAAGATTCGTGTTAATTTCGGATAATCATTTTAAAATAAAATTCATTTCTACTCATTTCTGAGGGATACATGGAAAATTTATCCATTACGAATATAACTCGGTAAATGGTAAAAGTAAAAAATGACTAGAAGATTTGCTTGGATATGGTGCTATTGATGAGTGGTTTGTCTGCAGATGTTGAAATTTCATTACGATTATTACTTTTTATTTAAAAAGGTGACAGTTAAAGTTGGTTTAGTTTAAAAGATATGGCAATACAATGGAAAAATATTTCGTCCACAATAAAATGAAAAAATATTTTATCTGTCTTTTCTGCTAAATTTCCTTTCTGCGTTTTGTAAGATTCAGTAAAGACCTCAATTTATTAATTCACTTGTTGTTGGTGCTGGGCTTGTTCCTTTTTTTTTGGACGAGAATCCCGATTTCAAGAAAAACACACATTGAACCTCTACTTTCTTAATTTTATTTCTTGTTCAATTGATATTTCTATTACAATACTTAGTGTTGCTTGGACCATTTCTTAAAGCCAGTATCACGGTACAGTTTTATACAGCGAATCCCTTTTGATTTGATGAAATCATCGGCGAGCTTTAAAGAAAAAAGGATAAAACAAACTTCTAAAAATAAAAATTAAAGTTTCTATGTATTTTCGAGAAAGAAAAAAATGGAAGACCACTGATTCGGTTAATGATTGCCCATCTTTCAGTTCAAATAAGAGGAGGATGTCAAATCTTCCTCGTGACCCCCATGGATTTGTTCGGAGATCCCTCAGGGATACGCGAGCCACAATTTGCGTGACGTGGCTCTCAGCGGTCGAATCGATAGAGAAAACAAGCAAATACACGTCGCTTGTTTTGAGGAAACTCTTGCAAAGCACTGTGGGAACGGAAGATCCTTATGACAACACAATGTTTCGTCACTTACCCATCTGCTTCTTTTATTTACCAATAACGGCATCATCATCGATACCGTTTCTTTGGCTGCACAACAAAATTTGCTGTGGCGCTATTCTTCAGAATATCAGTAATCCAAATGAGCTGAATTGTTTGCTATCAGTCTTATAACTCGTCAACTGGTTATAAGATTTTGCCACAATTTTCAGATCAAAAAATGCGCTTAAAAATGAAAAGCATCTTGAACCTTTCTCAGGAATTTAGGACTTGAGCGATTGTAAAATGTTCATAAATAATAATGCTTTATTAATTTTGCCCATATCTTTTATTACTGAATAATAAATTAAAATTAATAAACATTTGTAAAGAAGATATCATTGAAGAGACGAATAAGAATAAAAACACAAAATATTCATAAAACCTCGTAAGTACAAAGCAAAACAATATGAAAGATTTTCATATATTTGCAGGCTTCTAGCAGGACACTTCCCAGAAACTGTAGCGATAGCTCGATATACATTTCCGGAATCTAGAGACAATAACAAAAATTAGTAGCTGTGCCTCGAAGACGATAACTAGGATGTTAAAATCATTTACTTTGTCAAACATCCAGGCCTTTAAGACTATTTTTCTCCAAGCAAGCAACTCCTTCAAGATATTGGTATCAACGATGAAATTCGTCGAGAATTTGCGAATCTTAATGTGCTGGAGTAAAGGCAGATGTCTGTATCGCTCATATCATTTATATAGAATCAGCGACGGTGGACGTTGTCACAACAAAGAAAAAATCTAACAATGGGTTATTTCCCGGGTGGGTTCGCTTCTAGTCTCTCATAGAATTGCCAGGTGATTTCTACACATTTGTGGTGACCACTAATCAGCCCATGTTCTCGATACCGATTTATGCTCGAACGAATCTCGATGTATGATAAAAATCCTATGTTACAACGAAGAATAATGTTATTATAGATGAGGTGTTTATAACTTTCTATAACGGTTGCGTGTTTCTTTAAAGGGATCTGCAGATGTGAAACACATTGAACATGTATCCAGGAAAACGTAATCAGAATACGGGTTTTAAATTAATGAAGGCACAGGAATATCCAATGAGTAATTCACAGCAGGCCTGAAGATTTTTTTTCTTGTAATTTGTGTCATAGTAAACTCCTCTCGTGTAAACTCTAAAATAATTGTTTACTTTATACTTGATTTTTCAAACTAAATACATATTTCTAATTTTGCAACACTTTTGCTGGTATTTCAAATGAGACTCCCATAACGAAGTTCCGATTGCCGGCTACTGTGAATAAAATCAAACACTTTGAGAAACGGGTTTCTTTATCAGCGTGAAATATATTGCCTACCTTTACAGTATTTTTATAGGAACATGGGCACACAGAACACAGAGTTAAGCAACATCAGGCACCGCTAGTCGCTGGATGGGTGACCATTAGGGACAAACGATCTTCACACCCCCTTCCCCCCCCTCCCGTGCTTCGTCATTACCCATCCGGGGACCCAACTCGTCGACCTCTAGCCATACAGGCCTCGGATGGATGCATTGTGTTCTATTAACTAAACTAAACTAAACTAAACTAAACTAAACTAAACTAAACTAAACTAAACATACACTACCTTATCATACTAGAACGGACATCTCCTTGTTGGAAACCATGCTCGCACATCTAAAGCCGATGTGATTTTTATAATATTAATATGGTAAGGGGCTGTTCAAGTATTACGTAACGCAGTTTTTGAAGATTTTTGACCTCCCCCTGTAACGCGCCGTAACGTTTCGCTTTACCCTTTCCCCTTAAACGTTACGTAACACCACCCATGTCAATTATTTCGCGTAAAATACCTGAAAAATCACAAAAATATCGTTTGTTATTGTTTCCATCGCGCTTTCAGTAACAATAAATAAAACAAGACACTCTTATTAATTCAACACTTTCAAGCTTACGTTATTTATTTTATCTATTCATGTTGCTTTATAAAAAACGATTACACTTAATGTAATAAAACTTGCTAAGTTTTACATTAAAATACAGATTGAATGTATCTGAAGTAAGAGTAAGAGCAAATTTAAAAAAAATTTTCGAGCCCCGACACTATTTCAGCTGATTCTTATGTAAATTGACCTCCTGAATACGAATATAACCTGTGTTTTCCCCCATCACCCGCCATTTTCGGGGGATGCTCCCCCCGAACCCATTTTTATCATTTTTCGATAGATTTAGAGGATTGAAAAGGTTTATTTCAGCCTTTAAAATTCTTCTAAGGGGCTAGAGGACTCAAAAGTTCTAAAACATGAACATTTATAGCAGGGGGGTACATGAGGGGGAAATTATCTCCTTTAATTGTTTAAAAAATCATTAAAATTTGATCGATTTTCCGTTTTTTTCGTATTTTAGAAAAAAATAGCGAAAATAGCGAAAAAATATAACGAAAATATAGCGAAAAAATAGCGGAAAAAATGTAAAATGTAAAATGTAAAATTAATCAAATTTTAATGATTTTTTAAACAGTTAACGGAGGCAATTCACCCCCTAACGTACCTCCCTACTATAGATGGTCATTTTCTAGTATTATTCACCCTTCAAGACCCTCAAAAGAATTATAAAAGCTGAAATAAACCTTTTCATCCATCGAAATATATCGAAAAATGATAAAATTGGGTTGGGGGGCATCCCCCGAAAATGGTGGGTGATGGGAAAAAACGGAGATCATATTCGGATTCAGGAGGTCATTTTACTAAGAATCAGCCAAAATTGAGTCGGGGCTTTTTTTCATGCCGACCAGCGAATTGCGACTTTGCCAAAATAGATGTAACGTGTTTTGAGAGATATTAAATTTATAAGGTAAAAAAATGATAGAGATTAAAACGACCTTAATCATTCTTTTAACTGCTAATTAAGTTAGGAGACTATTTAAAAAAATTATCTTAAAAATTGTAGAAGAAAAGAAAAGGTAAAAAGTTAGCGAGATAATAATTCTTCGCAGCGGAAAGATTTCGAAGTTTATAATTTTCCTCAGGCAGATTATCCTTGGAATATAAATTGTCAACACAGAGGGAAGCTCAAATAATATTTCAGTGACACAGAAGACCATGAAGAATAGGCATTCCATCTTTGTTGAGTTGTAATATAGTTTATGTTGCTGTCAAAAATTCGGCTGTTTCGTGATAAGTTACCTTATTGTTCCTTATTTCCCGTTTCTACAACAAACGTTTCGTTTAAGCAAATAACACAAGGTAAAAATGTTTACTGAAGGCAAACGTTAAGAAGTTACAGTTATTCTTATAAATAATAATAGAATGTAATACATAAAACTAATTCCAAAGCGGCAGAATAGCAGTTCCGCAAAAAAGTGCAAAAACAAAAATATTTAAAGTTGCAAAGGCAGTTTTTTTTCGATAGTCCATATCCCTTTTTTATCGTTTAAACTTTAAAACCTCAAACCTTTAATAGACAATTTTCGTGGTTGCTATTCACAGAATGAAAAAAAATATAAATAAATATAAAAAGGTGGTCTTAAAAATCTGCAAGCATACCATATAACTTAATATAAAAAAAAGATGAAAACGATAGCAATCTTTTTTTTTTTTTTTGAGTCATAAATTCCATTGAGCTCTCTAAAATTCATCCACGTTCCCGTTTGACTGCAAACAGAACAAACAGGACCTTGTAAGTGTAGAGTCATCGAGAGCTCTTTTTTTCATTTACTACTATCATTATTACTCTTTAATTCGACTCTATCGCCATCAGCCTCCGTTTCCATATGACTTAGCTGATGCTTCTTCAACTTGATAAAAACGAAAGGAAACCGCTCTTCTTCTTACGAATTATCCGCCAACCATAGCGCCTATTAGAAAATCTAATCTATAATCATATAAAAGGAGAGAAGCGCGTTCAGCCGTCCTCCCGAGGAAAACGCTGCGGATATTAAAAGAGTCCACCCGCTACGCCTGCCTCTAATGTGACTGGCCCTCAAGATCCTGCTTCTCTCTTCTCGTTCCCTTTTCCCTTCCATCCCTAGTCCATTTATTCCCATTCCCTCCCTGCCTCCCCCATCTCTCTCTCTCTCTGTCTCGATACTCAATTGTTAAAATCCCACCTTGTTGCGTCAGCTTACTGAGAACTGGAGTTATTGCAACCTGAGCATAATTAAAATAGCTCCGTTTCTTCAATATTATATAGGTCTTAGGATACGAAGCTGAGGCTATCAAACAGCCATGAATTTTGATTTTACAATCTTTGAACAAAGACCTGATTCAAATAAAATCTCAAAATCAATATATTTAGAGACTTTAAAGAGAATGTTACAATGAGATGAACACGAATTACATTTTCGCAACACCTTCGCAAATAACTATCTTTAATAATCACAAAATAATTAAACAAAACCATTATTTCGCAACTGATTTAAAAAAAAAAATCACGAGCCATATGAGTATAGCTATCTTGTTCAGAAAATGTTCTCTATTCACTTTTTCAGAACGGTTGGATCGACTTGCATCGCCTCATTTCATTTTATCAGTGCAACAAGTGCACATGAGGGACTGAAGGGCTCGTTCCCATCCTCACTACAAGTTAGATGAAACGACTCCACAACGGACCAAGAAAACAATTTTTAACTTCCTATTTTAGAAATTGGAAAATTTGTACTTCACTACAACAAATACTTCAGTTTAGCTAGTGATATTTATCCCATCTTCATATATATCTTCGATTTCTTTGTTGTTTCCTCATATGATCGTGAGAAAGACAATCGACATTTACCATGCAATCTGTAAAAATATCGACCGAAAGACAATCAGCGAGGAAATACATAAGCAATACTCAATGGGTCTATTTAACATATGATATCGCAAATTTTATTTAAAAAAAAACGTATTAAATCATGTTGCCATTTTTACCTCAGCTACACATTCTGTAGAGACAAATGAAAAGTCTGAAAAATAAGAAACCTAGATAGGGCCCAAAGACAACTCTTAAGGAAATGAAAAACATTTTTGAGGACATTTTTTGCTTCAATTTCTTCAACGTCTTGATCATAATGCATATTTAAAAGTTCTTTTTATGCGCATATACATGAAATAGCAGAAATAACACGTTCTTATTGAAAGGCTGGAATAGATTGAATATCAGAAAAGTTCACATTCTCAGTATTCCAAAATGCTGAGATTATCGTTATGATTTTGAAATAAACAGTTTGGATCGAAACACTTTTACTCTAGTAACTTAGTAACTTTTTCTGTCATTGCTAATTCGCATTGCCAATAAGTGAATAAAGATATTGAGAAATTAACTAAAAATCATGATACAATATGGCAAGCTTTCTTCAGGTGAGGAATATTGGCGACAACATTGAAAAGAATTTTCCAAAATGAAAAACATTTGAAAATATCAGTTCTAATTGGTTAAATGGATAGAGTGACATTAATTACAGGAAAATGCTGTCCAAGTTGCTATTTCAAGCGGCTTCTCGGCAGTGGTGAACGTTTTAAAATGTCGTGTAATGTAAATTTCTAAATCCCACTTTTATTTTTCGGATTAATACGTTTTAAATGGAACAGAAAGTCATTACTTAACCTACCCAAGAGCAAAACAACCAAACAATTTTTTAGAAATCATACTTATGGTTTTCAAAGCATGTGGAGGTAATGAGTAGGTTTTTCTCTGTCATAAATTAACATGACACAATTGGTACAGCTTCCCAATCAGAAAAACAAATCTACTTCTCTAGTTAGTAAAATTATAATATAAACACCAAGACGAAGTAAAAATGGATATAAAAATGAAGTCATTAAAGTTGCTTTCCAATTTTAAAAAAAATTAACTTTTTTTTTTTTTCATAATTCTAGCTTTCAAAATTCTCGTTTATTCTCCTGCTTGAATGAAAGTGCAACAGTTAGGAGTAGCATCACACAACCAATAACTGGAACCTGAAGAGCTACAGGCTATTCCGTATAAAGAAGGACTATCTCAATGTGATTCTATTGTTATTCTGTTCACTTCATTTATTTAAAACATTTTTTCTAACTATGTAGGAGCAAACACGTGTGATATTTAAGTGCTTCTCCTTTTCTTTTGCAAACAAGTTCTCCATTTTTCTTACTCTCTCCATGAACGGTTTACTTTATTGAGAGACAGTACACGTCCATCCCGCCCATTCCGACTCCTATTCCCATGACTTCTGTGAGAAGATAAAAATGTTTTCACCGCGTCATTTGTTCGGGAGGACGCCCTTCGCCCCGTCCATTCCCACCACCCCCTCCCCTGCCATCCATTTCTACAATAACCACTATTACTTGAGCTCCGTCATTATCACGGAGCCTGCGTTTCTCTTAACCTTCCTTCGCATTTTTTTTCTTCTTCCTCCTCTTACCTCGATCTCCCCTACCCTGAGCCACTTCATCCGGGAGCAATAATGAGTGATTGTTTCAATACTCCTATCCTCTGGCTTTATCTAACATCAACATTTTTTAATATCTTCCAGACAGATTTAATATATGGCGATGTCTATTTGGTCACACCACTCAGGAATATATTCGCTACACGGAATCAAAAGAAGCACACCCACCCTTTCTTCACTGCTCTCTCTCTCTCTCTCTCTCTCTCTCTCTCTCTCTCCAGTTCAAGAGAAAAAGAAAAGACACATACTCTGCTATGTAATGCTTAGCACACAATTATACGTATCTCTATCTGATAATGAAATATAATGAGAACTGGAGTAACTTATTATTATTATTGATAAAAAATTCTTTAACTAATATTTAAAAATTATACAGTTATATAAACTAGATTCATGATAGTGAAACTTAGTTGGAAGTCTCTGGTTCGAATATCTCCTCCGATTTCTGATTGAAGGGGCTGTAAGCACATCATTACCGCTTTCCTAGCTTCGTAATTAACGATTTACTAATTTGCTAGAAATTCCGAAAAAATTGCTGTTAATAACCAACTAAGGTGCGTTGCATAAATATAAAGCCACTAACAAGGACTCAAGGAAACTACTAATCCACCACAAAAGTTAATTCATACGAATGCGCATTTCGGCAGCCAAGCTGCCTTCGTCAGCATATCCAAGACTTGATCAGGACAGAGAGAAAAAAAAATATGAACTAGTTACAATCCAATCAAAAGGCAAAAAATAGATACAACGAAAAATAATAAATCTATAGGCTAGCTGAGATTAACCAATCAAGTGTCATCATTGTTTCTTGTACGGTTATTTTTCCTATTGTTCAATGTGGGTAGATGTAGAAGTTTTGCCGCGTCTCTTAGTTGTGTTACGTCCAGGGGGCCTGCGTCACTGTTTAGTAAATTAGTTGAATCTTCATTGGTGATTGCGTAGGATTCCAGAAAGCTTAACAACCTGGGGTCATTCGTGCTGTATATAATCTTGATATCTTCGCGTTTATAGTCGTGTTGGAGGTCTAGAATATGGTCAGCGAACCTAGATACTGCAAAGTTTCCATTTCTGATATACCTCAAATGTTCGCCTACTCTCGTCTTAACTGCTCTCCGCGATTGACCGTAGTTGACTGCGTCACATTTGCTTAATCTCAGCTAGCCTATAGATTTGTTATTTTTCGTTGTATCTATTTTTTGCCTTTTGATTGGATTGTAACCAGTTCATTTTTTACTATATATACGTCTATGTAATTCTCATACTTCATGTGAACAGAACTCTCTGTCCTGATCAAGTCTTGGATACGCTGACGAAGGCAGCTTGGCTGCCGAAATGCGCATTCGTATGAATAAACTTTTATTGTGGATTAGTAGTTTCCTTGAGTCCTTGTTAGTCTTTGTCCACAGTTTCTGGCTCCAATTCTCTCTATAAAGCCACTAATTTTTTCATGCGAACAATAAAGGAAATGAACATATGACCACCATGGATTGTTTATTACATATTCCTGCAATATAACAATGATTATTTGAATAATAAAATGAATAACTCACGTTCTGCCTATTGCAAAAATACAGTTCCAAAAAAAGAATGTCAACTTTTTGTGATATCTAGAGGTTGCATATTTGTCGATATTGCTGTAGAAATAATAGTAAGAAAGGGTCCAGAATTAGCAATATGGTAGCGTCTTATTCGTAACAACTACGCGTTTCGAGGGAAATCTCATCTTCAGGACTCTGAAACGACTACAGTAAGGCAGACAATCGACAATCGAACAGTGAAGTGTACATTTGTTCAGGTGGGACATAAGCAGTGCTTACACGATTCTCACCCTTCCGGAATAAATTCCACATGAAATATACTGAAATAAGCAACAAGGCAGGCATAAACTGCCGAATATATGGAAGATGTCCACCAATCAGAACGAGCATACTCAATCCTGACTTACAGAGAAAACATAGTAAAGTAACCTGGGTGATTGTACAGAAAGTTCTGAATGGTTACAATAATAAAATAGTTGAAAGGCCAAAGAAGGCAAGGGGGAATCCGTACATTAAATAAAATCAGCGGCAGGGGCAAAAGTCCGAACGGGAAAGATGTCCAAAAGTGGTCCCACTGGGGCAAAAGTCCACTTGGCGAGGATTAAATTAGGCTTTGTGTTATCATAACATCACGCTTTCTGGTATGGGTTAAAACAAGATTAATAGCAGCGACAACAGGGAACAGTAAGGTAAAACGTCCGAAGGTGGGGCAATTGTCCCACTGAGGGTTAAATGCCCAACTGAGGGGTAAAGGTCCAATTGGCGGAAGTCAAAATTGGCTTGGTGTCAACGAAGAGCATCTATTCCTGGTCGAGTGGTATAACGTCAAGGATGGAGTTTGTCTCAAAGTTGACTTGGTTGTTCAGTATATTTTCCTTTTCATTCTTCAAACGTTTCCTGATTTCTAGTGTTTCATAAACCAGTATCTTCTTGGGGTCTTTCTCAAATTTGATTACAGATAGTATCTCTTGGATAGTAAAAAGGTTAAAATTCGGAATGTGGCTTACTATGGGCCTGTCCACCTTCACTATTTAGTTTGGTTTTGATTGGCCCACTGGGGTCGGAATCTCGGGGTTGGGAATTAGAGGGCACTAAAAGGTCTACGTGTATTTAGGTATGTAAAGGAGTGAAATTCGGCATGCAGTTTCCTCTAGGCAAAATCTACATTACTATGAAGCTTGGGCTAAATTGTCCCAATGGGGTCGGAGTTGTGGGGCGGCAGTAACTTGCTCTTTAGAACTATGACGACATATGGAAATCGGAAATCAATTTTTCGATTAAAAAAAATTGGGGGGGGGGGGGGGTTAAAAGTGCAGATAAAAGAGTAAAAATAGATGATCTCAGGCTTCGCTACTTTTCTATACCTTCCTCGGGGGGATTAATTTCTTGTTTTTCAAATAATTATTGTTATATTGCAAGAATATGTAATAAACAATCAATGGTAGTCATATGTTCATTTGCTTTATTGTTGGATTACATATTGCATGGTAATCATGAAAAATCTAGGTGGTTTATATACAGGGTGGTCCATAAGTCTGTCTCCCCCTTTTATTTTTTGAACCGAAGCAGATATGTCAATTTTGATGAATCCAATGAATAGGAAGTTGTGGGTGGCCTATCCCATGGTGCACTTTTCATCATCCCGAATATACAAATTAGGACACATTCAAAATTTATCTCAAAAACCGTAAGGGATAGAGAAAAAAACCCAATTGCAAACTTGTTCAGCATAAAAAAACAAACAAAACAAAAAAAAATCATCCAAATCAGACCAACCAATCACCCACAATCACGTGGTAAACTGTTTGTAGCTTACAAACAGTCACACTGCACAAGGAAAACTGAATGTTGATATTTCCACCATGTAAAGCATGCAAATCAAAAAATTTACATAAATTACCATACCCACATTTACTTTCATGCGGAAAAGCAAATAAAAGACATGTTTCAGCACACAGAAGACAGAACAATTTCAGGATGGCAAGTTACACTGTCCGGAAATGGTCAAAAGCTACACGTGATTGTGGGTGATTGGTTGGTCCTATTTGGATGATTTTTTTTGTTTTGTTTGTTTTTTTATGCTGAACAAGTTTGCAATTGGGTTTTTTTCTCTATCCTTGACGGTTTTTGAGATAAATTTTGAATGTGTCCTAATTTGCATATTTGGGATGATGAAAAGTGCACCATGGGATAGGCCACCCACAACTTCCTATTCATTGGATTCATCAAAATTGACATATCTGCTTCGGTTCAAAAAATAAAAGGGGGGGACAGACTTATGGACCACCCTGTATATGCAACGCACATTATATATATAATGTATCTTCAAACTACCTTCGTAGGAAAAATCTATCAAATAAACCAGTATAGTTTCCCATTCATCAAGCAATGATCGTGAAAAAAGAACACTAGCTAGGCGATGCGGTACAAGGATCAGCATCTCCGAAACTCGAAATTGTGAGATCCCATCCTAGCGATGAAGAATAAAAACACGGAAATATTTCGCGGAACTCCAGATTCTCAGGGCGCCATGAGATGCTAAGGGGTATATATAAATACTGTATTAAAAAGAGCATGCCCTATATTGTTCGAGCTCTGTTCTGACATGTCTGCGAAATTTTTATCATTTGCATATCCAATCATAATTTTGTCTCTTCTAACAGAAAGTTAAATTCTGCAAGCAATAGTTCTTTGGGGGGGGGGGGAGAAAATCATTAATCCAGTGCAGTAGTTTATCTTCATTAAAAAATGCTGAAACAAACGAAATTTTCGGACCTTTTCCTAGCAATATTATCGGGTAGGCCTTTGAATGTAACGACCCAGAGTGCAGACAATAAAGCTGTGGCAATCTGTAGACACTTCCGTGCTCACTGTATTATCATATCGGTATTTTGTATTCATAGCTGTCGGCACCAGTAACTCCTCATAGTAGCATGAGGATACCATAACATTTGCCATAAAACAATACTTTCTTTGAATGGTATGACACTCCTAATACTTACATTGAAGAGTTTTAAATTCGAGAAATTTTGTAGAGGGTGATTGATCTATGTAAAATTTATGAGATAGTGTTTTTGGGGTCTTTTTCATGTAAATACTCTGCAATGCTTCTTCATCAAAATTTAGCGCTTGAATTAAGTAAATGACACACTTCCACTTCATTATTTGTATTTTAAAGTTTTATCCCTTTCTTTTCAACTTTTTCATTTCTATAGTTTAACTTTATTCTTTTATACTGTTGCATCCGACAGTAAAAAATCCCTGACACCTTTGTTCGTTGTATTACCCCAAATCTTTCTTTGTGTTCTGCTTTAATTCAGCGAAACTCATTGGTAGGAAAGTTTGAGAAGATTTGCGTATTTCTCAGCTGTCGTCGAGAACTTCTAAGAACAGCTTTTCGTCCTTGTTCAATACTTTGAGGAGTTCTCACAGTAGATAATTCCCATGAAGGCTCTCCTTTGAAATGAAACCCGATTCTCCAAACATTATAAACCAACTTCAATGTGTTGAGGTTAGAAAGACTGTCGTCGGTCATTTTTATCATCCGCATTGTTATCAGCGCTTCTTCAGTCAAGTTTCTTTACAACTTTGTTACTAATTTATAAGTAAAAATAAAATCTATTAAACTCTATAATAATGTCTAAAATATTAAGTTTCAATAAGATAACAAAAATTCCTTTTTTCCCTATTACTTTCATAGCGCTTCATCTACTTGATATAATCTATTTTATATTAAAAGCTATAATGCTCTTCCGTGGCGTTTTATTCATTTCCGCGTAATTTTCTGGACGACTCCGTGACATTTTCTTAAAAAGCAAATGCCAAAAATATGGTCAATCTTTTCTGATTTTTTAATCTTTCTGAAATATATCTCGTTGATGCAAGGTCTTCAAGTATCAAATTTTATGCTTATATCTGTACTCATCTGTTAAAGTCACGTCTTCACAGACAAATAACTAGCTGCAGTTGGATTCCTGGGCGCGAAGAAAGACACTGTCGTAAGCATTCACAGACGTTATAATGCTCTTTATGACAGTTTTCCATCGATAGAAACAGTTAGCCGCTGGACTCAGAAAGTTAAGTTAGGATATGAAAGACAGAGCTGCATGGTCAGCGTCCTGCCACAACAGGACTTAGTTCTGCCTCACGACAAACAAGAAATCTGCAAAAAATGTTGCTGCAGCACGACAACGCAGACTTTGCATAAGTCCAAAATCCCTGTATAATGTCGAATTACACAAGGTCTTTATAATTAAAGTTCCATTTTGACATGGCCATAAAAAAAACTACGGGACCAAAAGCTATAATACTTGGTAATATTATACAAGAGAGAATGGGAAGTTCATACCCACCAAAAAAAAATTAGTTCAAAAGGTCACCACCAGCATGGAAAGGCGCTCTATGCAATATTCGTATACGAAATTAGACACGAAGACACAGGTTAACAATGTGGGTTATGCACATGCGCATTACAAGTCATTTGGTTTTCAGAAATACGAAAGGGAGCGTCGTTGTCAGTACGCCTCATATGTTACTAGTCGACTGTTACCATGCAAGACCGTGCGTTTCTGGTTAAATGTTATTAGGAGCTTTAGCATAAAAGCTACTTATAAGAATGCGCCCTTGGTCTGTACGTTTATCCGGCCGTCCGTCCGCTGTTTGCACGATAACTTGAAAACGGATTAACTTTTTCAAATTCTGTTTTCAGAAATATGACCATCAAAGTCTTAGTTCGGCCGTATCAACTTTTCAGAATTTTTCGTGGACCCCTTCAAGTCGAATTCACGTGCTAAATCAGTGAATGTAAAGAATTCAAAGAGGCTTGCATGTTATTTAACAATCGATTTGTCAAGAAGGAATACATTGTTACTTTCTGTTCATCTTTTAAGCATTACTGACATCGGCGCGCGCACGTGAAATCGCTTTGTCGATGCACGATTGCTCAAGTGCTCATAATCTATAAGCTTATTATTAAGTAGCGGTAAAATGGAGCTACTTATTGGTTTTATTTTACACACGATTTGAATCACCCTTCATCATTTCTACATTTTTTGAGGTAGAAAGTTGAAATTCGGAATGTGGCTTACTATGTGCATGTGCACCTTCACTATTTAGTTTGATTTTGATCAGCCCACTAAGGTCGGAGTTTTGGGGGTGAAAATTAGAGGGGACCAAAAGGTGTATTTATGCATATAAAGGAGTGAAATTCGGTATGCAGATTCCTATAAGCAAGATCTCAATTATATGAAGATTTTTTTTACCCTAGGTATCCATGCCTCCCTGACTCGGTGGCGGAAATGCATTGAAAAGATGGGGAATACATTGAAAAATAGTGTACCAACTCTGCCTGTAATAAAGAAGCTGTAAAAAAAATTTCCGGTTTTCATTTGACTGACCCTCGTAAGTAGAATAAGAATGGAGCTACTTATTGCTTTTATAATGTCAGTCCGTCCCCTTCATAATTTCTACATTTTTTGAGGTAGAAGGTTGAAATTCGGAATATAGCTTAATATGGGCATGTCCATCTGTACTATTTAGTTTGGTTTTGACTGGTATACGGGGGTGGGAATTACGGGGATGGGATTCAGAGAGGGCAACATATCTATGTGCTATTTATGTATGTAAAGGCGTAAAATCCAGTATCCAGATTCCCTTAGGCAAGATCTACATTACTATGAAATTTAGGCCCAATTGTTCCAGTGGGATGGGATTTGCGGGGGTGGCAGTCACCTGGTACTTAGAACAATGGCAACATGTGGCATGTGATATATGTGGAAATGATATGAAAGGAAATGATGCGAAAGGAAAGAAGATACGAGGTTTTTTACATATTACTTTCGAGAAAATCAATTTATTGATTAAAAAAACTTGGGGAGAGGTAAAAAGTGCAGATAAAGGGATAAAAATATATGACTTGCCTTATCCTACTCGGGGGGCGGGGGGATTAATTTCTTTTTTATAAATGCATAAATGTATTTCTGCTTCACTGCTAAAGCTCCTCCTTGGAATGTTACAAGATTTTATTGGTTTTATAATATCCGTCCGTCTCCTTCATAATTTTTACATTTTTTGAGGTAGAAGGTTGAAATCGGAATGTAGCTTATTATGTTCATGTCCACCTTCACAATTTAGTTTGGTTTTGATTGGTGCCCTGGGGTCGGAATTACGGGGTGGGATTCAGAGAGGAAAAGATCTACGTGCTATTTAGGTACGTAAAGGAGTGAAATTCAGTATACAGATTCCTCTAGGCAAGATCTACATTACTATGAAGTTTATACCAATTCCAGTGGGGTCGGAATTGCGGGGATAGCAAGCACTTGATCGTTAGAATTATGGCAATATATGGCATGTGATATGTCATTCCATCGGAATGATGAGAAAGGAAAGAAGAGACGAGCTTTTTTACATTTTCTACATACTATGTTCAAGAAATTCAATTTTTGATTAAAAACTTGGGGAGAGGAAAAAAGTGCAGATAAAGGGGTAAAAACAGATGACCGCAGGGCCTGCTACGTGCAGGGAGAGTAATTTCTTGTTAATAAATGTATAAATGTATTTCTGCTTCACTGCTAGAGCTTCTCCTTGGAATGTTTACAAGATTTTATTATGAATGCAATAGCAATGTACGGCAGGCTTTGCAACATTATCGTACCGTTCGACGAATACATGTACGTCGGGGGCCAATGACACAGCAGAGTTTGAAGAAGATGATGACAAAGTTTGAAGCCACAGGTTTGTTATCGGTAGCACCTGGCCGAGGAAGGAAACCCGTCTCTGAGGCAACCGTGGAGGCTGTTTCAGTAGCCGTAGAGGAAGCAAAAATGGAAACCTCACAAGGGGCGTGCAGCGTAAGTGCTGTTGCACGTCGAATGGACTTACACTGAGTACGGTGTACAAGATCGTACGTAAAGTGCTGCGGTACTACCCATACAAAATCCACCTTGCCCAACAACTCGAACCTAACGATCTTCCTCGTAGAGAAACCTTCGCATTGGAATTCCTTGCACGGAGGGAGGTGGACGAGCATTGGCCATGGAACATTTTGTGGGGATGTCAACACCCATAACTCCAGGATTTGGGCCACCAGTCTCCCTCATGTTCTCCACCAAATTCCGTTGCATTCTCCTAAAGTTACCGTGTGGTGTGGTATGACAGCAAATGTTATAATTGGACCGTATTTTTTTGAAGAGCAGTCGAAAGATGGACTCGTGACATGCACTGTGACTGCTGCTTGCATGGCGTCAATGCTAAGAAGTTTTGTGATACCAGGACTTCAGCAACGTGACATTTTAGACACAACGATTTTAATGCAAGATGGGGTTCCACCTCATATTGGTACATGTGTCAAACAGTTACTTCGGCAACATTTCACAAAAGAACGGATTATAGGCCGAAACTTCCCCCTTTCTTGGCCACCCCGGTCACCAGATATCAACCCCTCTGACTTCTGGCTCTGGGGTTACCTCAAACCACTGTTTATGGTGATAACGTCAGGAATTTGGCGGAACTGAAAGATGCGATACGCCGACAGGTGCGCAACATCCCTCGTGATATGCTACAAGCTACAGTTGAGAAAGCAGTAATCCGGTGTAACCTGCTTTCAGTAAATGGTGAAGGCCACTTTCAACATATAACTAATTTTAGTAACGATTAAAGACTTGTTAACTTGTGTCTTCGTGTCTAATTTCGTATACGAATATTGCATAGAGCGCCATTCCATGCTGGTGGTGACCTTTTGAACTAATTTTTTTTGGTGGGTATGAACTTCCCCTGCCCTCTTGTATAATATTACCAAGTATTATAGCTTTTGGTCCAGTAGTTTTTTTTATGGCCATGTCAAAATGGAACTTATTTATAAAGACCTTGTATATTTCAAGTTATTCCTTCCCAAGTTACCTCCTGAGGGTAATCTCAACTTGACTTTAAATTCCTGCCCGCCCTGTCCATATTATTCCAGTGTAACCGAGACGCCGAAACCACATGACATATCACATACAAACAAAATAAATTTAGAAATTCAATCTTAACAAATAGCAGGCTGAACATGGTTTGGCAAATTGTTGAACATTATAACTTAATTACCATGAATGCCTTTAATGGCTTATGTTCTAGCCATGAATTGATATCACCATATTCATTGTTAAGTTCGATTGTGTTCCAAGATGCGCCAACATTATTCAACAGATTTTCTTGAATTCCGGTAATAACATAGCTGAAGTAACGGAAAAGAGTAGTTGCTATCGGGTTTTATTTTGAAGGCCTTGAGAGAATGATTGAATAAAGTACAAGTCTAGTAGAGATAATTTGAAGTTTTACAACCTGGGGTAGATTAGGAACCCTCTGAATTAGGCTTCCTCTGATTTTCACCTTTTTGGCCCACTTAAATACATTGCGTGGAAGAATGTTCAAGATTTCGAGGGCGTGATTCATGCAGGAAGATTATAGCTACGTGAAATGACAAGAGCTAGTACAGACAAGGCATGCATGAACTTGCATTGCTCTGGCATAGAGCTGTAAAAGTTGCTAGGGAGTTTATGGAAGAAAAATGTAACGGAAACAAGCTTTTTATACAGTGAGCAATTCTCAATGTTGACCGACGATACAATTTTCAAACTTTGTACAATACTCAGTATGGTTCGGAAAAACGCAAGAAAATTAGAGAGACTTCCCCTTACAGGTACATTTAAACTAATGTTTTTTAAATTGTTATAATTATTAAAATATTGCACTATATTTCAGTTCATCTTTGCAGTTAAGCTAGTAATCATCTAAAATCATCTAAAAATTACCATTCATTCTCAACTCTTCACAAATGGTAAAAAATATGTTATTCACAAATAATTCCTAATGAATTTGATTTTAAAAATTTATTTTTAAATCTTTTAGCCCCATTAAACTTTGAATGGGATGGTGAATTACATGGAGATGCTGAAGTGTGATAAAAATGATAATGAAAACAATTCCTCAAAATTTTATAAGTATGGCAAAATCTAACATTTTCCCTTTTCCTGTGCAATTTAGGCAATTCATAACGAACTAATTGTCGGAATATTTAGTCATATCTCGACCCTTATTCCAATTCCTCCCTCACCGTACATAAAATCGATCTCTGACGAATGCTCGTGAGTAATAATCAAAATTCAGACACGTGGGAAAAAAACAGAACAAATATTCATCCTCGGCGATAATTCTCTACTGAGCCTCCCCCTTTAATATTCTAATCGTTTATAAACTTTCATTAAAAAACAGCATACAAATCACATTCAATTAGAAGCAATCGAGCAGCTATAACATATAATTAAACCTGACTTTGTAGAAGCGGGGTTTTATATGTTTTCCCCCATTAACAACAACAACGCATCAAATCGATAGGGAAGTTCAAACAAAAAAACGAGATGGACAGATATGATTAGGTCGACCGTTTATAGTGAAAGGCAACATATGCCATTTCAAATTACAGGTACACCTCGAAAAATCATAATTTAAAAAGATGGAAAAGTGTTATAAGGAACTAACCAAAAATAATATAATTAGGTTAAACCTTCTCATACCATTATAAATGATGCAGTTTTTCTATAACAAGAATTCAAATATTTATGCTTAAGAATAGATAACAATACAATCTCGTGAATAAGGTGTAGGATAACTTACTATGCATTGCAATAGGCAGCAAAAGGTTAAACTTCGATCTCAGGTGTATTTATAGGTAATTTAGAGACCACAAAAAAGAAGACCATATAACTTTGAGGAAGAACAACTGAAATTAGATATATAGAAAAAAACCCAACCAAAAAAAACAACAATTGAAATATAAATTTTTTAAACAGAGAGAGGGGGGTGGGGGTAGGAGAGCAGAGAATTTGTCCAGTGAACTTTAAAAATGAAACTAAAAACATAAATAATACACTAAAAGTGAGACATTAAAATGCAATTTCATCTGTCACCAGTCCCATCCTGAAAGTACAGTGCTGAAGATAATACTTCTGAAAACAAAAAAGACGCCTTGAGGCTTCAATTAACTTCGAATATTGACAGAATATTTAATAAAATAATAAAATCAGATCAGCTGGCTTCTCTAGACAATATTCCAGAATCCAGGAAGGTGACCAGCTGTTTCAGTTCAAAAAAATCGGGATTTCTGGGGGAAGAGAGATTTTTTTGTGTAAATATAATAAACATCCTAATTAATATATAGGCGACCCAACTAAATCTTGGAAGACGGCCATCTTGAGTACGGTTCCAAATTTTCAAATGGGGGTTATGTGATACATAAAATGTAAACACAATGTGGAATTTCCTGACAAACGCAATGGTGTTGTTATTTTATTTTATTTTTATTTTATTAGTACTGATAATCCAATACGTCCATCCAGGACCTGTATGGCTAGAAGCCGGCGAGTTAGGTCCCTGGATGAACCTGGATTAATGACTGCTGTATGATGGTCACAGCGGCCGGGGGGGGGGGGGTGAAGAT
>JAHWFO010038551.1:1626697-1642096 GCA_023313115.1 Rhysida immarginata | reverse complement strand
ATTTGATTGTTCAATGCAGTATTGTAAGTAAACGGAGCTGCGGGGACTCCATGTTCATATGACAAAAAATACTTCTAAGGACCTCTTCTATCATCTCCCAAAAAATCTGTACTCAATTCAAAAACACCCTGTATATGAGCACCTTTTAAAATCAACAAATGAATCGCCATCTTTTGACTTTTCTATGAAAATTGGATCCAGATAATTAAAAAATGAACCAAGCAGACAGTTGATCTCGTTAATTGCCATCACCGTACCAAATTTCATTATTCTAGACCTATTTTTACTCGCGAAATATTGGAAAAACTGCGAGAAATCGCATATTTTTACGGAGGGCCATAAGGGGGCAAAGGGGTAAAATATGAAAAAATTATGTGAACTGTTCTTGGTTCAAATATCTAAGTCGTACGTGAATTTGCCACCGAGTGGGTTTGACCGGACGCGAACGTCAAAATTAGGCCTATTTTGGGATTTTTTTTTTTTTTGTATTTCTGCCCCCCTAATAATCGATTTTCAAAATTTAACGAATGCTCCCTTTTTAAATAAGTCTTTTACATCCTCGTGCTCAATTTTGGAGCTCTCTGCATTTCCGCATTGGAGTTAGACGGCAAAAACACAAAACGGAGGGGCCAATCTTTGGGCCCTCCTGACGCCCCTCACAAAGTGAAAATCGAAAAAAAAAAAACCATAAATTGTTTTTTTGGAAATATCCCCGAGAACCTTCCCTCCGAATTTCGTCGCTTTATCTTTATTCTCCGCGAAGTTTCATCAAAATATCAGAAAATTGTGTGAAACACCCCCGAAAAGCGATTTTTTTTTTCAGTTTTCGCACCCTTAAAATTCGAATATCGAAATTCGGGGAAACTACTTTTTTTTGGAACGGTAGCTAGAAATCTTCCTGCAAAATTTCGAAGATCTGCGTTTATTTCGGGCGGAGCCAAGCGACCGAACGTGCAGTTCCTTTCTGCTCCCCTGGGTGGGCAGGGAGTCCGAATTTCGAAAAACCCCGTCTTAGCACGCCCTACGCTAACCGTTCTATGAGCTCACCGAGTTTCGAGTTGGTGACTGTGCGTTGATGAGTCAGTCAACCAGCGTCTTTATGTACAGTATATAAAGATATGAAACAGGTGTTTGTTGGATGGTTCATTAGATTTTTAAGCTAGTCAACATCTAGGTATTATGCGCTCTATTAATATGACAATTCTTTCACAAGGTTCAGGACATTTCTCATTACTCATATCTTAACACAGCTTAGGAGAAATAGAAACAGTCATATCCCAGCAGAATTCGAACCCGAAACTAGATGGACTCGACAAACTGGAATTCTTCTTTCCCAGCTTTCTTGACCACCTAATGTTTTTTTCACTAATTTTCACTTTGGTAACTTTTTACTAATTTTTGTAATTGTACAAGTGAGATGTATGTACACAAATACATCTAATTTGTGTCCGCGCTTAAGAAAGGCTACGTTTTGCGATGACTCTTTTTATAATTATTTAATGAAATTTGAAAGCAATGGTGCACATGTCATAGTCATTCAGCTGCAACAATTTGAAACAGATCAGACTAGCAGGAGTGAAGTGATTCAACAAGGAAAAAAAATTTAAAAATCTCAAATCTCTCCGACAATGAGTAAATGGGCTGAAGGACATATAACAACTGCGTCAAACAACTGCGTAACTTATTCGACAACAAATCTACTCCGTTTCAGAATTCATGTGGAATGATCATTTATTCAGATGATGCGTGAATGCACAGAATGCAAAGAAGGTCACCCACCCGTTAAAATAAGTTTTCAATGGTTAATCGGCAAATCTATTACAATTAAAATATAAATCCAATCTATGCACTGGTTGATTTCTACATGTACTTACACTTAAGACCGTTCGCACTCAAGACCAAGGCTCCATAGATTCGCCACAATTAATTTCGACTTGCATCCGACAATGATCGAAATCGTTTAATTTCAAAATTACTCTCTATATCCCTAAAGTCCCTGTATGTCGTCACCGTATACACTGAGTGGCCAAATTATTATGACCACCTGAAAGTTTTAGGCAAATGAGCTATTGCGTCACAGCGCTGCCGCTAGAGGGCTAGATAGCTATAAAAAGGGAATGCAGGTGAGGTGAAAAAGGGAATGCGACGATATGGGCAAAAAACGTGATTTAACTGAGTTTGAACGCGGGATGATCGTCGGTGCGCGCAGTGTCAGCAAAACAGCTGAACTTGTGAAGTGTTCAGCAGCAGCAATTATTAATGTTTACAGAGAGTGGACTACCAAGCAAAAAACCGGCTCTCAACGTCAAGCGTGTGGTCGTCACAGGCTCCTCAATGCTCGAGCTGACAGGAGATTGGCCAGAGTTGTCCAGGGCGACAGAAGAGCAACAGTGCGTCAAATAGCGGCAAATCATAATCAAGGACAAACTGTGACCGCCTCTGAACGAACTGTTTGCCGCTCATTACACCGTTTAGGCTATGGAAGCTGACGACCAGTTCGAAAGCTTCTACTGTCAGCTTTGAACAAGAGCAGACGTCTCCAGTTCGCCAAGGGGCACAAGGATTGGACAGTAGACGACTGGAAAAGGGTCATGTGGTCCGATGAGTTACGATTTCAAATGCATCATGCAGATGGCAGGGTTAGAATATGGAGAAAACAACACGAAAGCATGGACCCCACCTGCATCGCCACAACACTTCAAGCTGGTGGCGGCAGTATTATGGTTTGGGGGATGTTTTCTTGGCATTGTTTGGGTCCTTTGATTCCTCTGCACGGATGTGTGCGTGCCCAAGATTATTTAAGTATTGTCGCAGATCAAGTACATCCCGTTATGCTAATGGTGTGCTTTGACGGGGATGGATACTTCCAGCAGGACAATGCTCCTTGTCATAAGGCTGACATCGTCCTCAGATGGTTCGAAGAACATGCCGGAGAGTTTACCTTGCTTCGTTGGCCTGCACAATCGCCAGATCTCAATCCCACTGAGAATTTGTGGGATGAGATCGAACGGGCCATCAGGCAGCGGGATCCAGCACCATCAAATCTGCATAAATTGGAAGGTGCAGTTCTTCAGAGTTGGTCTCAAATTCCTCTTACAACCTACCAACATCTCATAGAATCCATGCCCCGAAGAATGCAAGCAGTAATAAGAGCGAAAGGTGGCCCAACACTGTATTAAGGGGGTGGTCATAATAATTTTGGCCACTCAGTGTACGTCTCTCATGGTTCCTGGTTCAATTACAAATTGCCTAATTCCTTTTTCTATCTTAATAAACTTCCTAATGTTGGAGAAGTCTCTCCCGTAGTTACATTTTACTTTATTATGAGATTTCATCAACTTTTAGAAGGGAAAATTTCTGAGGTACGAGTCGTGTGCCTACTCTATCATTGGGCTGCCACTTTGACTACTTCTTAGTAGTCTTTAGGGCACTTGGAGACAACCTTACTGACGGTGGTTCAGTTGGTAGACGCGACGAGCTGGATGGTCGGGGTCTTATGTTCGATCGATCATAGGTCGCTGAATTTTTCTTTTCCTTCTTCAATCTTACTTATTAGAGCATTGTCTCAATCATTTACTTATTACTTTGTTGATGGTAAGCGTTGTTCAAAACGATTTTGACAGTAATTAGCAAAAATATAAAAGTTATTTACAAAAATTACCTTTTCTTTTTTTTCTTTTTTGTTATAGGCCAGAGGCATACGATGACGACAAAAAGGACATTATCAGATTAAATTGCTATTACTAATATGCAATTTTGATTTTTCTTCTTCACAAATCAAATACTGAAGATGTTCCTTGTTGCTTTGCTGACCACAATGTTGCACAAAAATTATGTCATTTTTTAAGTGCAGAGTGATTTATGCATATTGCTTTATTTACATTAATGCGGCTTAGTAAATAATCTACTGGAACAATACCCTGGAGCGTAATGAAGCATCTTCGGCCTATGTTCAAAAACTTACGGCTGATCTGTTAGGAACGAGCTTGGTCATAAGTCGAAGAATATCTGCATCATGTATATCGGATGTTAATTGACAATCTTCTAAAAAATATTATTTACGAGTCAATAAATAAGAACGAGATAAGCTATATTATGAAAGATATTCTAGATTCATTTATGTATTCAAATCTATTCCAAGGTAGATAAACATGAGTGAATAAAAAATATTAAAAAAATTAGCAGATTATTGATGACAAAAAATCTAATAACACCTTGTTTCGAAACAACTGCGCATTATACATAAATCAATATTGCAAATGTATCTCGCTCGGATATTGAACAATTCTGTCCTTCCAATTATACGGTATATTTTCATGACGATAATTGGATAAATAAATATAGTCTCGGCAGAACTTGCGTTACCTTAATCCTTGCTCAATAAAAGACAGATATTTTTGGAGCGGATGTTGTAAAAAAAAATAAATATTACTTATTCCGTGCTATATCATTTAATGTTTTTTGAGAAAGTTTAAAAATGCATATATAAAATTTTAAAAAATCATATCGCACTCTAACATATAATAGTGAATAATTCTGAGGAATACATTATGCGACGGAATTATTCATTAATATGCATTATTCATCAGACACTTCAATTATGCTTATTACTCTTTAAAATTACAATTACATTAATTCTGTTAAAGCCTAGGAGAAAGAGAGAGAGAGAGAGAGAAAGCATCAACTGTGCACCAGCATTCTTTCAACTGTTATTCCCTCTTTGAGAAATCGATCGATCGACCTCATCGATAACCTAGTTGGGAAATCGTAAAGGAAAAGGGCAGGAAGAGAAGGGGTGAGAAATGCTCCTATATAAATAGTGCAATACAATACACGGAGACGATTCCCATCTCTGATTGGTTCGTACCTCGAATGGAGAATGCTACGCATCAACAGGTTATTGGACGTTATAGGGTAGGGGTGGGGGGCGTTGATCCTCCATTCGGGGGAACCTATCAGAATGCGTCGACAGGGACGATCACGAAAAGAGGTCCGAGCGATCGATAAATGTGTGCCTTACGTGATCGACGGCATTTGGACAGCCACCGTCCGTCCGTCTGTCTGCCTGCAATTCCGACTTCCAGTCTATTTCACGCCGTCTGCAAGCTTTACTCATTCACTTCCTTCCTCCCCTCCTCTCTTTTTCTCTCTCTCTCTCTCGTCGATACATATTGCAATTTGACTTCTCCATGTTGATGTAATTATGATAGATGCATTCTGAAATAAAATCGATCTGCAGATTTCAACGCGCTTTTTTACTCGCACACTCTATGCGACAAAGTCTTACGTGAGACATCAAAGCTCTAAACAATCTACTTAAGTCTTCATCAGAATAAAAGTTACCCTTGATGTAAATCCTCAGAGGTACTCCTAAACATCTTATCCCAAATATTAAAAATTTAGCAACAATTTGAGATACACTACACTTTGTAGTATTGTTTTCGAATACTCATAAATCTGCAATAATAATAATAAAAAAGATGCTTGAATTTCGAATAAAATTATAGTTATGGAAAAGCGCTATCAATTATGAAAATACTCTTTGAATTAATGTTAAAATTAGAAAAAATAGTGAAAACAATTGTTGTTGCATTTGCTTCTCAATAACTCCACAAAGCCCTCTTGACTAGCATCTTTTGCATTATTTAATATTACACATTGTATCTCCTAGTATTTCATTTAATCTCATTAGAAAAAAAATCCGAGAAAAGAAACTTTGATACATTTTATTTACAGTTAAAGCTTTCAAAAAGGCATGATTATACTATCGCAATGAAAAATGGAACTTTCTCATACGCTATAGACCACCGCAAGAAAGCAGTGGTGTTGTCTAATATAGATTAATAGTAAAGAACATTTTAAAAGATCACGTATCTCATAAATGATTATACGGAAACTATACGAATCTCTTAAAGGTGAAGTTTTAACTGGTAAGTGCTGCCATGCAGCGGCATTTTCTGCAGAATTTAAAAACAATGCAGAATTAGTGATAATTTTATAGAGACCTACCCTATTCATCGGATATAAATCTCTGTCACAATCCTAGGGATTTCAGAAATTCAACATATCATTCCCAAAAAACCTAAATGGGAACTAAAAAAAAGAAGAATTGAAAAGTATAAGGCCATACCTCTTCCTAGAGATGCTCTAATTAAAACTGCAGAATTCGTAAATCTTGCATATAGAATCTCATGTCGCAAATAAAACGTCAAACACTCTTTGTTAATGTAAATGGTGCAATCCAAGGATATTGTCTTCTTGCATTTAAGGACACGGGGCCTTAATTCTTGATATAAACTGTGCAGAGATTTACATTTTCTGTTGCAAGATCATCCGTCTACGACGTCATCAGATTTCTTTTTAACTTCTACGCACCGTCTCTGTTCATAATACAAAAAAATATAAATTAATTAGTTCAGCAATTCAAACGTAAGAAAAAATATTCATATAAAAAAGATACAGTACATATATAAACTTCTTGGGGTGATCTAAGACTCATCGCTTTTACGCACACAAAGTCACACAAGGGGCCATATAGAGCTTTGAAAGATCAAGAGGAAACTAATGCATATAGACAATGCTAAGATTGATGTTACAAGGTGATCATACAATCTTTTTAATTGATAGAATTTGAATAATTCAAAATGTACATATAAAATGTTAATGAAATTTTTGTGTGCTTTTCTGTATCTTTTCCCTCGTCGCTCTGTCAACGGTTCATCACTCCCTACATGGCCATCATTACCCGGACCCGTGCTTATGAATAAACATGTATGTGACAGCATATACGAATCTCTTGTAGAACAAGTTGAGCTCCTAGAGGCCAACCCCGACTATTCTTATGTTCGTCTAGGTGATGGTCGAGAGGCGACGGTATCCAACAGGAATTTAGCGCCACAACCTGCCACTGGAGAAGTTATAACCGGTGGTTGAACCCGAACCAGAAGATGATCTGGACACCGGAACTTCCGGATTAAGTCGAATTTCTGAATCCCATACTGGAGACTTCGAGGTAAGACGTTCTTCCCGGATAAGACGACCCCCTGATTACTATACTGCAGAATTTTAAGGTGGGGGTGAATGTGATAACAAATAATGTCATTTATAACATACATTATTACGTCAGTCCCTAGGTTGCCTAGCAACAATCCAATCATTGTTAGTTGATATTGAAATGCCTAGCTTATAATAGTTATGTACAGTCATCAAAGGGAAATAATCCACACTTGAATTTTACTGTAAGTTTTACCGTTTCAATATTAATTTAGTTTTAATAATTTAATATTACATTTAGAGTTAACATTATTAAAATCATTAAATTTAAATAATTATAATTAAAAAAGCTATTAAAACAACACATTAGCATGAAATGTAATATTAAGTATTAAACTCGTGTGGATTATTTCCTTTGGTTGACTGTACAAATTTTGTTCATTAAAGCTTTGGGTATAAGGTATTTCTGCGTGCGAGTTTATTACAAGGCCATTTAAAGGTAACTCGTTTAAAAGTTCTTCGTTTAAAACTCGTTTAAAAGTAGAGATTAGGTAACTCGTTTAAAAGTCGAGATTAAGGTCAGTCTGCATTTGTTTTTAAAACTTCGAGGTCATGCAGACACTTATATACCTAAAAAGTAAACTAATTCGAAAGAGAGAGAGATCGAACAATAATTGAAGAGTGATTTTGTCAAAGTTTAAGTACCAAAAATTAAAAAAATGATATTATCTGAAGCTTTATTGTTGGTCATATATTAATTTATTCCCTTGATAAAAAAAAAGGAACATAAGGAAGACTTGAACTCGTAATGTTCATAAATGAATAGAAGAAAACCTCTGGGGTGTGGTTATTACATTATGAAGAATCAGGAGACACAAAATCCACTTCACCACAAAAAATTGGCATTTATTGGCACAGATATACATTTCAATCACAAGGTGATCATCAGTCAGTATAACATATGATATAAGCTTACTGACTGATGATCACCTTGTGGTCGAAATGTACATTTGTGCCAATAAATGTCAACTTTTTGTGATTAAGTGGATTTTGTGTCTCCTGATTCGTTACATCGTAATATTCAGTTCCGAAGGCAAAGCCCTTAATCGTTACGCAACCGCTTCAATGGAAATGAGTGCAACTCTTTAGGTACATAAGCGGCGCCATGACCATTTTTTTTTTTTTTACAAACGAAGGCGCACTGACCTACAATTTATACATGAGTTACTTTTAGATGGCCCACAAACTATATGTTAGAAATTGGTAGGACGGAAGTTGTGGCTTCGTTTTTAAAAAATGTTGTCCTATTACTCGATAATACCATTCTCTTATACAGGGTGAATAAAAAGTAAGGGGACAAACTTCCGGAGGTGATTACTGACAGGAAAGGAAACAAAAAGCGTCATATCAATATATGTCCGGAAATGCAAATTTACCCTGGTAGATATTTGGGTGTATGCTTTTCTGTGTTGCAGATTGTGATTTGAGCAACGTTGAAGCATAATGGTCCGTTATTCCTTCCAAGAACAAGCCGAGATGGTTTTCGTCTACGGTCAAACACATGGCAAAAGTCGAGAGGCCGCATGGATTTACCGAGCAACGTATCCTGAAAGACAGCATCAACCAACGCACAAAACCAAGCTGGAATTACCGAAAGAGTGAAGCAATCCATGAGGCGACATGTGGACGCTTGCATTATATCCCATGGCAGCCACTCTGAACATCTTCTGTAACATGGATGAAGTTAATGCCATGTAATGTGTAATGTCATGTACCAGATTGCAGATTCATCGCCCATTTCCAGACATATGTTGATATGAACTTTTTTGTTCCCTTTTTTGTTAGGAATCACCTGCGAAAGTTTGTCCCTTACTTTTTACTCACCCTTTAGTTGACAGTGTTCCGGACAAGTTGAAGTCCATTCGATGGACGATTTTAAGTTTTAATATCCATTAAAGAATGATGATATACATACTCCTTGTAAATAATTGCTTAATAATAAATAAATAAATAAATAAATAAATAAATAATACAAAATTATCCTAATAATCAAATATCCACTAAAGAAAATTCTTAGGTTTACGTTGGACGAAGAGGGGCCATGAATTTATACTTTAGCAACATGTTGAAATGAATGCCAATTTTTAAATTGAATGAGAAATAGGATTGCTACTGTTTAGAACTATTATACCGCGGTACTAAAATCGTAAAGAATATTGACATTAAAATGTTATCAGCTTAATGAATATGAAAATACTTCAAGAAATCCCAAAAAGGATCAATGCCCATGATTATAATGAAAGGAAACTTTTTTAAACTTTTTATTCAAATTGAAAATATAAACATATGCATGCACAACTGTAGTGCGACAACCAGTTCGATTTTTTACAGTTAGGTTTGGAAATGAGTGAGACAGAGGCGGGAAATGAAAGCCTAACAACAGAAAATTCGATAAATCCAGTCGATTAGGCCAATTCGAAAGAAACCGGAAACTTGAAATAAAAACGAACGGTCCAATTGATCACGTGATTAAGGGGGCTGCCGAATGCTGTCAATGCGCTCAAACACGCAAACATAAACGAAAGGTCATTAGCATATATCGAATGAATACAGTTAAATGAATGAATAAATGTAATAAATTAAAAGAAAAAAAAAACAACACAGCTTCAAAAAAAAATGTTTTGGTGGAAAGAAGTAGAAAACTTGTAAAGAATCGAAGAATTCTGGGCGAAAGTTAGTTGACATCTTCAGGAAAGTTTTCAACAAAAGTTCTGTTCTACTTCGCTCCTCCAAATGGAAGTTCGCCTTGGATACTGCGACGAGTTTGTTATACTGAACAGCTGGTACAAGTTTCAACGTTGTTTTGGCAGGGAATGAAAAAGATATTGGAACAATGAGATATCGATTAAAATCTATTGTCAATCGGCACCACAGCATTCACGATGTACAATATAAGCCCCAGTGTAACGGCAACCGTCACGCTAGGAGTGCAACATCTCAACCAATCAAACCCCAATAGCCAGCTCACGGAGAGAAAGAAAGAGACAGAACGGGTGTTAACAGCTTTGAAATCGATACAACATCCAAAAAATAACGGATTTTGGATTAAAGCCTACGCAACGCAGAAAGAGGGAGAGGGGAAAAAATCAATAACAACGACTGCGACAGTACGTGATACCACACGAAAAAAAAAAAAAAAAAAAAAGCAAAACAACATCAACACGTTTCAATATTTACGTCCATTTTTAAATACCAAACCGAGTCGATGACGAAAAAGGGGATAAAGGCGCTAAGGGGGGATGGAGGAAATAAAGAGTGATTCACGCCCCGATCGAGATGGGGGTAAAAAAGAGAGGGAGGAGGGTTTAAATTTATCATTCATTCGCTCCTATCAATTTCAATAGGTGAATCACACCATGATAATGACTCATTGCATTTGGCAATAAGAAAAATTAAAATTAATACCAAAAATAAAAATGTCTGAATCGATAAGGACATCATTGATTGGGAATGATAGCAACCGCACAACTTTTCACGCAATCCTCACATCGAGATCCGGTTTCAGTTTTTATTAGAATCCGTCGAAGTTTTTATCCTGCAAAAAAGCTCGTTTCCATCATTGCAGACATGGATTAAACTATTAAAACTTCTTAAAGAATTCTGCGTTCTATGAGCATTATGCCAACAAAGAATATGCAATAGTTAAACCGGCAATTTGTATTCATATTCAACTTGTCAATTTTTCTATTCAGATATTTTATAATATTTTTCGTCGAATATTTTCTCAAGAAATCCAATTTAAAAGTAAAGAAAATAACGAAGGGTGGATGCTTGAAGAAGGAGAAGAGAATCGCAAATAAACTGACACAACCATAACGAGTTCTTATCTCTAAATATAATACAAAATACTAATAAATAAATAAATAAATAAATAAATAAATAAATAAATAAATAAATAAATAACAATAAAAAATTTATTCAAGAAAGCTAATAGATATTGTTCAAGAATTAAAAATCTTGTCAAATCTTTATTAAAAAAAAAAGCCAGGTCGAGTCTTTGAACCTTGAGAAAGCCAGGAGCGGTAGGTCTGCTTGCTCTCGAGACCAGCGAGTCGTGGATTCGAATCTCGCTGACGGCATGGATATTCGCGTAGAAGCTTGGAAGACCCAGCAAAAGTCTCAGTAGGCTAATCCCCAGCTAGGTTAAATTTCAAAATAGATCCAATGGATATTTAACATCCCCGACACCGAAAAGATAAAAGAGGAATAAAGTCAAGAACAAAAGGCGAACCGATCGCAATTCTATTTTTTTCCCCGATAATTACTGCGAAGCTTTAGTCGATATCTTTTATAAAAAAAAAAGTCTGCAAATGAGAATGACAAGTACGAATTCCAGTTTTCTATCTAAATTTAAATCTTAAAAATTGATATTTCTTACCATAATATCTTTTTCAATGCCCATCTTAAGAAAGTGTTTCTTTTCTATGGCATAAAGGCTTCGCTCAGTATCTGTTTCTTTGCTCAATATTTCATCACATCTTGTAATTTAATTTAAATACAATACTACATTTCATTTGAACTTGTAACGTAATACGAAACTAACTCAAGGGTGACAAGAAGTCAAAGATCCGTCCGGTGTCATTCTTTGGATAATAAAAATAAATATATAAATAAATAAATAACACAAAAATGGAACATAATTAAAAAGCGTGAAAGAAGAAAAATATCACGAAGACACTCATTTATTATCGGGTCGCGGGTTCGAATCTTGCCGTGGACATGGATACTAGTATTATACTGGTATTGATACTGGGAAAGTACAAATTCAAGTGAGATAAGTCATGTAGTGTTGTGTTAAGATATTTATCATGTGTACAAGCAAAAAACGACCTACATGTTGACGCGTCCAAAAACCTAACGAACCAACCAACCAATCAATTATAACGTAAATGGGAGTAACAATTATTAGCTATCGTTCCTGGAGTTTTTATAGTGAATCTAAGTTTTAACATGTCTAGATTACTTCCTGAAATGTTCACCAATGCCATTTCTGCTCTCATCATTTAACAACCTGCATTCATAATGGAAACATTTCTCAAATATATTGAATAAAATTTTATTTTAATTTAAAGTATTTAACTATACTAAATTAATATGTTCTCTACGCTTTTCTAAATATAACTTAAACATATCACTTTTCGTTATGTAAAGAAGGAAAACTAAATATCTGCTAAAGTAGCTCAATAGGAAGTTAGTTTTGTTTTGTTTTTTTTCGTTACGAGAACTTTTTCGTACGAAAACGAATAGAACTGACATCACTTCCATTAAAGACGATTCTCATAAGTTACGAAAAAATTCACGAAAACATTTTTCGATATCGTTGACAAATGCTACGAGAAGCTTACTCATGCGTAGTTTGCGCATAAGGAGAACATCTGGCTAAGTATCCGCCATCTTAGTTCTCTCGCTTAGTGGAGTGCCTTGTTATCCGCCAACATGAGCCAGTTATCACCCCGAATGATCTACTTATGGAAAAATGAAATCCCTGGGAGTACTTTTTACTTTATAACCAGAGTAATACTGCTGAAGTTGGTGTATTTGCTGTACTTCGTAACGTAAAACTTCTATTTCTGACGCTAGATGGCGCCACTTGTACATTACTATTAGATCTCGATGGTTATTTCGGATAAGCATTCAATACGAAAACTTTTTAGACGGAAAACCTGCTTTAACATTTCATTATTGATTTTTCGTAATGATAAAAACTAACTTCCTATTATGTACAAAAGTAATAACGACAATTCAACTGAAAATTTCAGGTATAAACCAATTTTGAACGTTTTAAATGAAATTTTTTTCCATTAAAAATAAAGAAGTTGTTCCTTAGAATGTCTATAATGCGCAACTGCACTCGCGTTTGGCGTTAAGTTTCGTTGAAAAGGATGTCGAGCTGTTCACCATAGACGATAATGCTGCTAAGCTATAGTCCTACCAGCGAATCATGAGAACTGTCAAGTTCAGCGTTATGCATGGAAACTGGGCTTGGGTAAAATAAAGCTTCGCATGACAGCCCTTAAAAAGCTTTTTTTTTTTTACAATTAAGGTGAAATTAATTTTCCTCAGAAAAACGTAATATTTTCCTATTTGACATGTTGCTTGAACACGTGGTAATCAAAGCACACTTTAAACAGGATACATGAATAAATAAAGGACCTGTGCAATGAGGCTATGACTACCGCTGATTTGCTGATGAACTTAGACAATGTCATGACCACGTGATCTATTGCAGATGAGTAATTCTCTTGATTTGTCTGTTGGACTATATAACGTGCACGAAAATATTCAAACACCCACCTATGAATTCCAACTTTAATCTTACGGCTATATAAGCTTAATGCTGCGAGGTTTCATATTTTCTGATATACAAGGTTTGTCCGAAAAGTAATGTCAGTGATTTACTGTCAAGCGAATACACGTCACAGCGCGCTCGGAGCGGCGGGGATCGGCGGAGGAAGGAGTCAGTTTACGCACGCGCGGCCACTCAGTCGTCTCCGACTATCCGGAGAGTACAAGACAAGCATTTTCGTGAACCTTGTTTTCGTCTCCCCTGGAAACCGCGATGCAGCGCTCGATTGAGCAAAGGATTACCATCAAGTTTTGTGTTGAGTTGAAACGTGCCAGGAACTTTGTGACTTGTGTGAAATGACCCCCACTTTTTAGACAATGTCACCACAGGTGATGAGGCTTGGATGATGAAAGGACATCATTTCGGGACAGTTGACAAAGTCAAAGAGACTTGCACCAAGGCTCTAAAGGACATTACGGAAAAGGCCTGCCATGACGCCTTCTATGCCTGGAAATTTCGCTGGAATCGATGCATCGGCGCAGGAGGAGCCTATTTTGAAACCTTTTAATGTACTGTACCGATCGGATCAATAAATGTAATCGACTCACTGACATTACTTCTCGGACAAACCCTGTATGTCGAAATAACGCCTGCGACAGCGTTTTAAAATCGTTTGCCAATGTTAAAGAATAGGAGAGTCGCGCGGCACAGGTCCCAAATTTCTGTCGTATGAAGGTTTCATTGATGAAACTGAAAAAATGGACAGTTGCTCGAACTTTTTGGAAATTGCAGGCAGAATTAAAAGGATAATATAAAAAAATTCTATAGATCGCTATTTTCGCAAATATTTAGATTTTTTATCTTAATTTGAACTTTTAATCTCAGCTGGTTTTAACTTGACGATATTGAGGTTTGGGCGCAACGTATTGGTTCGACGAGTAAATGTCCTCTTTCATAATCGTTTTCTTCGTAACAGCTATGAACAGACATAATGGGTACATATCGTGATTAGACTTCGATATATTATTAAAAAAATATTAGAGCATAACAAACTAATTAATATAAAAACATGTTTTTTGTTTTAAATAAATCTTGGACGGGAGAGTAGTCCATTCTTTACTAATTGGACGGTGATAGGATAGGGTAAATGCTACGGCGTCGAACGGACAACAACAGCAACTTGGCAGCTGTTTCGAATGCTTGCCGCCATTCTATTCTCTGCCGATCCCTACCCTTGTTTGTTTTAGGGGGTTGCAATCTTTTGAACGGGAAGAAAATCCCAGCTCTAAATCAATTAAAACCCGTTCATTACATGTCAAACTCGGTGAACCGTACCCTCCACGAGGCTACGACGAAAACTTATCACTCGTGGGACCTGAACGCCCCTCTTCCCAATGACCAGTAGGAAACGCCTTCAAGGTGAACTCACAGAAACCCCAATGCAGAACTCCCCTTAAGATTTCGCAGCCACCGGCTTAAGAATCCGTTGGCTTCGAATTAATCACGTGTATACAGGTATAATATATACGGTCTCTCTCAAGGGTGACATTCTTAAAGAATTATTCGATGGATCATTCTCTATATGGTCTCTTGCGAATCCCATACGACAATACATCTGAATTAATGCATTCATTTATGATCACGATATCATTCTGGTTACCTAATTTAGATCTACGTTTTGCAGATTTACTTAAAATTCTTTTAAATTTTAGCTTTGGTAAATGTTGTTAATTGTATTAAGGTAAGCTGATCAAAAAAGACATTGTTATGTCAATGCCAAAAATTTTGCTTTGATCTGAATTTGTGAGTAGTCAGAATACAGTCATTTGTAATGCTTTCATATTCTCTTGATCATAAAGATCTAGCAAGTATAATTGTTAATTCAAGCTGTTCGTAATTCGCAATATCCGGTAATTTTAACAGATTAAAACCTCTTACCTCCAACATCGTAGATAAAGCACAAGGATACTTCATGATACGTTCAATATAGATAAAACTATGTTCGTGCTCCAACTTACATGATGGCGCGTGCTGATATTCAAAAAGGAACCTGATTGTTT
>JAHWFO010038551.1:1601238-1626687 GCA_023313115.1 Rhysida immarginata | reverse complement strand
CTTACATGATGGCGCGTGCTGATATTCAAAAAGGAACCTGATTGTTTGTTAAAAATAAAATTGGCCTTGTTCAGTAATCCTCTACTCTCCATTAGTTCGAATTAATCTACTGTGTTTCACGTCTATTTCCCTTTTCAAAAAAAACCTTAAAGCTACTAACAAATTTGGTATCACTCGGTAGCGCTTGAGAGCACTCTTCCGGCAATTAATTTTGGTTTCGCCGATACTGTTCTATTTTATATGAAAAAGTCCAGTAAACTAATATGCATACTCCAGCGAAGTGATATTTTTATTGACGAAAGCACCATCCTATGTGTGAAATAACTTCTATTCA
Source organism: Rhysida immarginata (assembly GCA_023313115.1). NCBI lineage: Eukaryota > Metazoa > Arthropoda > Chilopoda > Scolopendromorpha > Scolopendridae > Rhysida > Rhysida immarginata. The sequence goes on along the minus strand of JAHWFO010038551.1, from coordinate 1,626,353 downwards.
TATGAAGGAGATAAATTTTTGTTTCCTTCTAATACTGCTCAGATGCCACTGAAAAATTTCTATTCCCTTTATTAAAATGTAGGTATTCATTGATAGCTTTATTTTTTCACATAGTTACAACGCAAAACTATGTGAAGAAACAAAAAAAAAATATATGATGATATAGCTCTCCAAAGAAACAAAAAAGTTATATCCCCAATGTGCCAGAATCAAATACCCAAAAACTAGTTTTCGTATGAGAGGAGAGATAATTACTCGTACATTTGGTCTAATGACATTAATCCAACTAATTTAGACGTGTATGCAGAAAAAGTCGTAATAAAAATGAAGATTGCGATATAATTAATTAGAACATTGCTGAGGAAATATCGATAGTTAAAGATGAAGGTAAAGATGACTTCGAATTTATGATGACAGACAAGCAATATATCTAATGAAATGTTTAAATAAATTAAATCTTTCCGGACTTCATCATCCTAGAAATTAAATTTAAAAGTCAAAATCATCATCACTGTGCTAAGAAACTTAAATCTAAGGAAAGGATAGTAAATGGTACGAAAGTCAATAAAATAATACTTGAATATTGAAACCGTGCTCTAACAGTTGGTAATTAAATTAAGATGAAAAATGTCGCAACTCGGATTCGAACCAGGGACTACGATTATCTGACTCGAGCAGTTGGAAGAGTCGACGAGCTAGATTCTCGTAGTCCTTGGTTCAAATGCATACAGGACTCAAGGACTACGAGTTTATCATCTTAATTTAGTGTATGTAAAGAAATTGTGCTAAAACAATATTACGGCTGAATTAATTGGAACAGATATAAGAACCCATGTTGAATGTAATGGAAAAAAATAGAGATTTCTGGAGTCCACTAATTTTAAGAAAATGAGAGCAATTTTTCATATCACTTTTCATATACAAACAACTGCAGGATCAGCGGCAAAAAATCCACATACAAATTTTACCAGGAATTGTCTTTGTGCCATCTAATATAAAACTTACCGTTCCTATAACGACGAAAGCCGTGTCTCATGCATTATGACAATCAGCAAAACACAGGGGCAAACTCAAATTTCAAAAAGCAGCAATTTTCCTGCCGAATTCAGTATTTTTTCGATGATTGATAAAAATAGGAAAGAAAATTCCGCAGCCTGGGTTCGAACCAGGAATTGCAGACCGTGCAGACGTGCCAAACAATTGCGCCACTGCGGACATGGAAGCATTAACGCTAGCTATCTACATGTCTTTAGGGCTGGTTGATCATTCAACTATTATTCTTCAACGAGTATTTTTTTCACCTGGTAAAGTTTAAGTTTCTGCAGCTTTCATGAGCAAGAAGCTTCTTTTGCTCTTCGATTCTAAAGTTGGCACAAATGAAGGATCATAACAAAATACTGTATATTAGGTGATTATTTAATTACATCAAATAAACGTGTTTATAAAGAAATAATAAACTAAATTAGAAACTCGACTTTATCAAATATGTTAATTGCTGCATGTTCATTTTTTATAAGCTAAACTGTGTAAATTCAAGAAATTTTCAAAATTTATAATGAAACCTAAATCTTTTTATAATTTACTTTTAAATATATAATTCGAAGTAAATATAACTGACTCATTAACCATTATCATTATGACTTTCTTTCTCTGTGAGAATTTATTTCGCACTGGTTCAGCTAGTAGCCTATAAGAAAAACGAGGCGAAAATTCCGTTAAACCTATTAAAAAAGCTTTTATGTGTTCTTAGAGCTTATTTTATCCTCCAAGCAAGCACCGTGTATTACAAGAGTGATAAAGTACCATTAAAGCGTGAAAGTAAAAAGTCATACAAATATGTCTATATAGATAAGTAAATAAAGAAAAACTAATTCATTTTACGGGATTTATCACTGTTGTTAAAAATGAATGCAACATGAATAATTAAAAAACGTGCATTTAGCATTTGGAACGAAAAATCTTTAAAACCCATAAGCAAAAACAACAGCAAAAGTTACCCAAGTCCTCATTTTTTAATTTCAAATTTTTAATGGAATTTTTTAATTAAAATTTAAAAAAAGAGCTTTTCCATATAAAGTGGACAGCATTTTAAACATGTCTTTAGGCACTCCTCGAAATTAATTTTTTGAACAAACTATTATTTAAGGAGTTTTATTTATTTTGAATTATATTTATACATGAAGATATAGTGTCGCAAATGAAGATACTATAAAATCATCTGGATCTAAACGGATAAGCCAATACATGTATACGGAAAAGTGGTGTTGCAACAATGAGAGCAGACAGATTGCGGGAGTAGGCAGAGCGGCGGCGGCAGTGCCTTCCGTTTCTCCCCCTCCAGCGAGCGGCCCCAGAGACGCCTCCTTCTACCTTTTCCCCTAGCCAGTTACTTTCGTCGCCAAACACACACTCGCACACACACACGCACACAGAGCACCGATGTTTTCTACGACATAAATCAATGAATGACCTCGACTGTGACCGGAATATTTCCATTAATAACGTAACTCCGTGAGTGAAAGAATTACGATCTGTACGCCGACTCCCATAAATTACGGCCTATTTTCTACAAATCATGAGATGTATGGCCGAGTCGTGCGTCGCGCTCTGCGGGTGGGGATCCCCACCGAACGGTTCCATAATGAAATGAAAATGAAGACCCTTCCATCACACAAAACCACACAAACCATTCACCCATTCTTTTGCTCCTCGCAAAGGCTATCAGAAGTGTCGAATGAAAATTGGCGTTAATTCGAAAAAGATTTTCATTTATTTATCACGAACGTCTGTCTCTATTCAAAGGTAAAAATATTACAAAACGCATTCATCTCTATTGTGTATAGCGAATATTCCCCATATAATGGTTGAAACTTCTTCTGACAACGTAATACATATACCCATTTAAATATTGTAATAATTCTAGAAAACTATTGCGTGGCAGATTAAACAAGGTTCAGTAAGATCTAACAGAGCTGACAAGTCTTTCAAGTAAGACACACCAAAAGAAATATTTTAACTTTAAAAGAGCATCACAGAGAATCAGAAATAATACATAAAATCTGCAGTTTCTTTTATTCTAGAAAAAATATTTAGAAACCCTCGAGTTTACTTCATTTTAATTGCTAATTATGAGAGTAGTTTCTCAGAACATTAAACAGAACTTAAATAATGCAATTTGCATCATCTCTCTATCGTGCCCCCAACTGTGTTTAACTATACATTAGATAAACAAAAGAGATTTATTTGGCTTCTGCATAGATAAGCCTTTTTTTCAGGTTTCTAACAGTGTTTTTAACGTTTGCTACTATAAAGCAGCAAAGTGAAAAACCCGTTCATTTGAGCAAGGATTTCCCAACAGTAAAAGCCAAAGGCCGATTCTCGTCGGACATTATGCCTCTATTCCATCAATACGATTGCGCTTTAAGGGCAATTAAAATTAATTTGTAAGAAAATAAAAGTTTTAATATTCACGAAAACGCGCGCCAAATCATCACTGCGCTGATGATTTCACAAACGCCAAAGAATTGGCGCGTCGCTGCCTCCTACGAAATTCTTGTCTGCGCTAGAGTCGAAGTTTTCATGCGCTGCAGAAGGTTCTGTCGCTCATTTTCTCTTGTATCAAAAAACATTATGTGAATAAACGAGAGAAAGAGAGTAGGGGAAGAGTGGAAAAGAGCGAGGGGGAAGGAAGGATGTTCAATGTTTGGTTTTTGACTGAAGAGAGAACCATTGGCCCTGTGGGGTCCTTTGCAAAAGGCAAGTCGTGTAGTGGCTCCATCTATCGGCGGTGAGTAAGCGAGTCTCCCAGCGTCTCCGATGAATATGCAATGGTTCGTCTCAATGGGTTGTGCTCGAGCCCCTGGTGATCAACCCTAGAAACAATGCTCGTAAATATGTCCTCTTGGGACTCACTATGACGCCGCTTCATTAAGACGTTAGTCCTGCTTGCACTTTTTTTGCCCTCTCTTCTTCAATTTAGAGAAAAAAATTTCGTCTGCTTTAATATTTTGTGATAAGCACGCTCTCGCAGACACACACATACACACACAAACACACACGTCCAAGAGTGAACTGGGCCTTTCCTTATTCTCCTCACCCACCTCCCACATTCAAAACATATCTACCCCATCCTCCAAACAACCCTCCCCCATTCATATATTAAAGATGAGAAATGTTTCTAATAAGCTTTGTCTGCTTTTCTGGAATCTTCACACTCGACGGGGAGAATCTTGTTTACACGCCGCACGGGCAATAAGGAAAACGCGGGGACTTACGGAATAAGATGTAATGAGATGGCGCTCTTCAATCATTCGTGATTTGCTACGTTTGCTCGCTGTGACCTGAACCTGATCAACGGCATTGTCATCGGCATGAGAGAAGTCGCTCAAAAGACGCTGAACCGGTAATAGTTGAGCTTACCTGACGCTAAATGCCATCACCAGCAGGTGGCGGTCTTTTGCATAAAAGTGGTCTCGACAAGAACGCATTTCAAAATATTATAGAGAAACATTCAGGAAAAAACAGTTTAATTACTTTCATGTATTTTAATATACAAAATGGTGATGTTAAAGTTAAGTTATTGCAACTTTATGATATCTCGTGCTGTATAAAAAAAATTTCAGTTTCAAAAAAAAAAAATAACAAGAGAGAGAGTGGACGCGAGATTTTGTTTTTGTTGCTTCGTTGGTTATTTACAATTTACTCTAAGCCCCATATGAAATTCACTTCTCATACATTCTTCATGTAATGTAGGTTCTTTCAAGTTCTTAACATTTTTAGTCATTAAATCTTTCTTTTTTCCCCCCTCTCCCCCTACCTCCTTTCCTACTTCTTCCTTCTTTGGCCTTTCCTTCTTTCGTTCTTTCTTTCATTAGACCGAACCGATTCCTTCGGTCCTGTTTGACGTATTTATTCGTTCAAAACCACCAGCAGCGAAGCGTCTGCCGCCCACGATAAGGAGAAAAAGGTCCCGAAGGGGTCCCGGGTCCTTAACTCCGCCCACCCTCTTCCCCACTAGGCGGTCGTCGTCACGGAGGGGCCTCGTCGTGCTCTCAGCCTCTATTAATGTTTAATTAGCTCCGACACAGCTGGACTGACCATAAAGGACCATGACTGCAGTGGCCATGGAAATGAAGTTGTTTTAGCCAGACGGAGACTTTAAGCTTTGAAGATTGTTTTTACTCCGGGAAATGAACATCCCCAGGGAGGAGGAGGAGGAGGACAAAGTTGACTAGAGAAAAACAAGTATAGAACGAATTCAAATCACTTGTCTCTCTCTCTTTCTCCTTCAGTTTTTTTTAATGGCTCAAAGAGAAACAACTGCTCATGCGCACACCGATTAATTAATAAAGCGGATGCCCTTCAACAAAAGAAAAAAAAAGAGAAAGAATGCGATACCGTTTACTGAGTATAATCTAGATAAACTCACATTACCCTCTGTTCGATTGGCTATCAAAGGCTAATGTTAAAATCAACATTTTAAAAAGTTCTCAATTGAATATCAGCAAAAATCGTTTCAATCAAAGACCAATTTACAGTCACGTGACCTTTCGTCTTTCTCTACATTCTATCCCATTCTTCTCATGGCTCAATTTAAATGAGACTGGATTTCGCCACAAATGTTTACTCTTCAACCAAATTGTAACAGTCGCCGGCCCGATAGCCGAGAGCGGTACGGCGTAGTTTCTTTACTTCTTGAGTCTGTCGGGTCGCAGGTTCGAATCCTTCCGTGGGAATGGGATATTTGTGTTTGTCCCCGGAATACATAGAGATAAAAGTCATATGGAATTGCCTTAGGAATATTTTAAAACATAGAGGAAAATATGATAATGTCCCCCCTCTCTTTTTTTTTTTTTTGTAATAAAAAACTTATAAGCTATCTTCAAACCAAGTACGAGGGGCGATTGATAAATAAGGTCTCCATGGCTGTAACTTTTTTATTTGTTAACCGATTTTCAAAATTCTTTTTGTATCTTATACTCACATTTGTCCTCTATGTAATGCACTATTCACTTTTCGACATAGTCTCCATTCCTTTCCAAGCATTGCGCCAACGCGTGACTAGTTGGGTGAACCAGTCGGAGAGGAATTCCAGAGTTGTTGTCGACACCAGGATTGAATGGCAGCGTTTACCTCGCCGTCAGAACCAACTCATGTCCCTTAAGGGGCTCTTTCTTCTTTGGGAAGTGGTGAAAGTCGCAATGTGCAAAGTCTTTCATTTTTGAACTGCAATTTTTCATCTTTGAACTGTAGGCGGTGCAACGCCTCTGGTGTGTGGTGTGCGGGCGGACGTTATCGTACTCCAGAAGAGGGTCCAAAGCTGCCATTCAATCCTCGTGTCGACAACGACTCCGGAATTCCTCTCCGACGGGTTCACCCAACTAGTCACGCGTTGGCACAATGCGTGGAAAGGGGTGGGGACTATGTCGAAAAGTGAATAGTGCATTACATACAGGACAAATGTGAGTATAAGATACAAAAAGAATTTTGAAAATCGGTTAACAAATGAAAAAGTTACAGCCATGGAGACCTTATTTATCAATCGCCCCTCGTACTATAGCTCAAAGACTGTGTCATTTTGTTGAAATGAAGTACCATTTTTTGGAATAAATAAAATGCTCAAAATTTTTGAATCATCATATGTCTTTGTTTTATTTTTGTTTTTTTGTTGTTCAAACAGATCATATGAGCTCAATTAAATGTATGGAGAAATAATGTTACTAAATTCAAGAATAAAATCAACATTCAAGAGTCAAATATAATATAAAATATAATAAAATATAATAAAAATAAAATCTAACAAAGAAACTTAGACGAGTTTTCTCTGAACTAAAATAACATAATACATGCACTATTTCTGCTATAAAAAAACTAAAAATTAACAAATCAAAATAATTTAAGTTTAATTCTTGCAGAAGGGCATTCCGCATTTACATTATTTTATATACCATCAGAAATCACAGTGCTTCTAGACTGCACAATCACTATGAGCTCTCATTTGCCACCTTTGGCATTGTACCCATTCTTCACTCTGACTATCTTTTTCTTTTGGTACCATCGCAGAAGATGCAATCAGCGTCCATGTTTTCAGGTATTATGTTCAGGTTAAGGGCATCTTCCGATTCGGGATCATTATCTATGATTTCCTCCTTTTCTTCGTTATTGCTGGTCATAGGTGTAGCCACTCTCTGAGCTCTGGTACGACTGCTTCTTCCTCGTACACTGCCTATATCATGGATAGCACGGCCTCTACTACGGAAATAACGGCCTCGGTTACGGCTATGACCGCATTCACTACCAAATAAAATAATGAAACCAAAATGTTGATTATATACCCCAAGGAGCCGAATTAAACAAAACACACAGGGTTTGACAAAAATAATAATAGGGTCTGTGGAAAAAAGCTAATGTAAGTTTACCTTCAATACATCACAGACGTAACATTATCAGTCATATATTACAAGCATAGTCTCTTTGGGACATTTCAATAATAATTAAAACAAAAAACATTTGACAAGTACTATCGTGCGTTAACAGGAAGCGAAATACAGGGTGTCTCAAAAAAATGTATAGGGTGTTGCAGATAACTACACGGCAGTATAACGAGAAGCTTACCCGCTCGATCGCAAGGGCCGACTCGACATCAAATTATAATTGGGTAATTTTATCAAAAACATGACAGTTTTGATGTTCACCCCTTTCCCCGACTGTGTAAACTGCTGGCTGCTGCAGGCCACCTTCATCTCCCTCCATTCTGCCAATCGACCGAGCCGGCCCCTGCAATCGAGCGGGTAGGCTTCCCGTTATACTGCCCTGTAGTTATCTGCAACACCCTGTACTAACACTTCGTTTTTTCAGGTGTAACTAAAGAAACCGAATGGCAGGAAGAGATGTTTGGTGATGACGACGAGATTTACTTTTAGCAAGATGGAGCACCTCCCCACTACCATCGCGATGTAAGAGCTCACCTCGATGCAGCTTATCCAAACACAAGGATTGGACGAAGGGGTAGCATTGAATACACTGCGCGCTCCCCAGGCCTCAAGCCAATTGACTTCTTTTTATGGGGATACCTAAGAGCAGAGTTTATCGCACAAAACCAAGAACAATTGACGCATTGAAATTGGAAAAATTGAAAGACAATGTCGCGATATTCCAAATGAACTGTTTCGTGACGTTTGCGAATTCATTGGTGTGCGTTATCAGCTTTGTCTGGACAATGACAGTCATCAATTTGAACATTTGCGAACATGATTCTTTAATTACATTTGTCTTCTGTAATTCAAGCCTTTAAACTTGTCTGTGTTTTTTTATAGTCATTCAAAGTGTTAGTACATTTTTTTTGAGACTCCCTGTATATACCTTAAATTTTGCAACTAGTTTTTTTGCTTTATTGGATGTTCTACCCATTTCCTAGAGGACATTAATAGTTGACTTATTAGTCTGGGGAGCCAATTTACCAGCAGGGGGCCACATTACCACATTTTCCTCTAAGTCATGTAAACGGGCGCAAAAGACCTATAGAAGTTGACGTGCCGAAAGAAACAACCAAATTATACCATTCAGTCTGGAAATTATGGATATGGGATTATTGTAGGGTACTGTTCTTACATGATCAACAGAAACAATCAAACACTAACTGATTTCGAAGTCACTTTTTAACCGACTTCAAAAAAAGGAGGTTACCAATTCGATTCGATTGTTGGAATTGCACAATATTCGTATATGTTAGTCTATGTGGGCTTCTAAATAGGTGTGCCAAATTTCATAACTATGATATGTATGTTTGTATGTTTGTCCGCATATTTCTCAGAAACTAGAAATTGAATTGCAATAATTTTTTTTACTGGATTATGTATCTTTCAACTTAGGGAACGGTCCAAGTTTCATCAAAATCGGTTCAGTAATTTTCAAGATATAGACTGGTTATAGCTAGACGATAGTGAAAGTTTCATCAAAGTCGATTTTTTTATTCTCTGTTTAATCTTGTTATGAACATGAAAAATTTATACATGTATATCCCTATCACCAAAATGTTTTAAAGATTCTCGTTAAATTTTAATCATTTATTCATTTTTGAAGATTCCTAGTACTTCCTTTTGTCATCATAACAAACATCAAACGCTTACTAGCAGTTCAGGGTAATTCCATATGAATATAACCTCTATTCAGGGTTGTGCAAATTATTAGACTCAAGCTTCTTTTATATTTTCGTAGTTCTCACTGGCCACAAATTAAGACTGTAAGACTGGTTTAGAAGAGGAGTACGATGATATGGGAGATTTAAGACATTCTGGCAGGAGTACTCCAATAATTGCAGTATAGAAAAGGATATTGGATAGTAATTAGAAATAAAAATGAAATAATTGGAAGAAATAAGTCGAAACGATACTGTGGTGCCTGATTCTATCCAAGACGCGAATATTTTATCTTTCTTTTTCTACACTGTATTCTCAAAGGTGCCATCCTTGCTGATTATGACTCTCGTCGTTTAATTATATCTGTTAATGTTTAATTCAGTATTTTATTTGCTTGTTTTTCTAAAAAAAAATGTAACCAATTTAAATGGTTTAGAGCGGTACTTCAGTGGTCCATCAAAAGCATTTTCAGTTGTCTTTAGACCATACTTCAGTTCTTGGTAAATGAGGTTATGGGAAAATTCTGCAACTTGACATCGAACTAGGGATACCGGGCATCCCTCTCGTTGCTCTTACCACTGAACTATCATGTACACAGCAATGCCCTTTGTATATGAAAATAACACTATTTGACAACTATCTTGGCAATGGCTCGCAAGTGGAGACTACCCCTTTCTTACCATCAATAGATGATGAAATCACATTTTGTGGATATACAAAACAAATACTAGAGAGGATACTCCAATATTGGTCAACAAGACAGATGATCGAAACCAGGCCACTGAATCTTTCCTTTCTTTTATCAACTTCAGAATCGTTAACTCATCACTTTAAACAAGCTCTTTTCGATTATATACTTTCGATAAAGGTATTAGTAGCTTGCATTAGAAAAGTATGCTTTGTCATGTAATCTGTGCTTAATAAAGACAAATTTATAGCTTTAGCAAAGCCTGCTATACTTCTGAAGAGAATTTTGCTTACACTAAGAGAGGAAGATTATTATAAAGATTATGCAATAAGAACGCAATTTCCTTCTAATAAATACGGTGAACCAAAGGAAAAAAAAATGATCCGAGGAAAGACATAAATTCAGCTAATTTTTTTAAAAGTTTAGGATAAGAAATCAAAAATAATATTCGCTTCTAATATTTACTATTATATGTCAGAGTTGAAAATATTGTCTTGGCTCGACGCCAAATAAAGCTTAATCCTACGAATCTTTTCCAGATACGGTCTATGGGACGCAGGTTGCCGACCACTACGTGAAATTTTTAAATGTGTAAAACACTAGCCAAACGTTAAGCACTCTCTTTGGTTATAGATAATCGTTAATTATATTAACGGGCTTTTTATTCTTCAATAAATAAAACGGTGAAGTTAGGAAAAAAGAAATTATCCTCCTCTCTCACCCTCCGGCCTACCCAACCATAGGGTTCATAATTTAACATTGCAAGATAGGGGATAAAGAAAATGGTTTTAACTCACAGAATAGAGAGATGATAAAATGTTGGGCGGGGAAAAAATTATATTCTCCGAAGGGAGATAGATAATTAAAAACAAACTGTGTTCTATTATCAAGCGAGGAGGGTCGTGGGCGGGGAGGATGAAGAAAAAAATTAGAAAAAAAAGAAGGTGAGGAGGAGGTAAAGGGGTTAGTCTGGCTCATCTGTTGAGTTTCTCTCCGACCGCCAGACGTCTCTCATTCGTCGGTATCCCGGGCTTCCTAATCTCCGCCATCTTAATGCCTCGACATGGGACAGACGATGGAAAGGGGATCGAGATTAAGAATTCCCTGTCACTCGAAAGAGAAGGAGGAAAAAAGAGAGAAGAGGAAAAACACTGCCTGCAAAAAAAAAAAGAAGAAGAAGTCGACCCAACAACACGTGAAGGGGGCCAGGGGGTAACTCAGGAGGTTATGTGTGTAAAATGAGAATAGGCGGGTGGCGGGACGAGATTCCACGACTAAGGTTATCTCTTTCTTTTCTTCACTTACTCAAAAAAAATGCAAATTCCCATAACGTCAAAATGGGATGAATCTATGGTCCCTTGATTCTTTCTATCATATGCTTTTACTAAAGTTTTTCCCCTCTTCCCCTCTGTTTTGAAAAATTTGGCTCAACGTTATACATATTTAAAATTTGTGTTTTAATTCACTTTTTCAGGCTCCCCCGCCATGACGGCTAACTTTTTTATCGCTTTTACTATGGTTTCTTATCTCCCCGGCTTCAAAAGAGATTTAGAAATAATTGCAAGAACAAGCCGAAATTAAAACAGCAGAGAATTTAATGATGCAATTATTATTAGGACGCTTTCAATATATTTTATTTGGGATTTCTAGAAATTTTACGTTCAGGAAAGAATTAGAAGTCCTCTTCATTAATATTAAAAATTAATGATTTTTCAAGCAATCTAAAATTTATTAAATATCAGTTAAGTTCAGAGCTCCTTTCTGTGATGCATTAACTGGGCTTTTCGTTCATTAGAGCTAATTTTTTATCGTTTATAAACATGATCGACTACAGGAAAATTGGATTAAGCATCTCTGAATCAATAATTCAGATGGGTTGCATGAGCAACCTGTATTAGAAATTACTAGGATATATAAAGCACATTAGTATTTGTTCCTATAAATACATATTCTAGTTGTGTTTGTGATGCCATAAAGTTTTAGTTGGCGGTCATCGACAATTGAGTCTCACGGGCTTTTCTCGCAATATAAATTTAATAAAAATAAAAACTAAGCATTACAATGTAAATTTACTAAAAATTTAAGATGAAGCATAACTAACAATTTATTTATACAGCCATTATCCTCATTATTTCCATCAAATTTTATCATAAGATCTCATAATAGATAACAAGAGATACCAGAACCTCATTATACTGTGTAATGAAAAGAAAAAAAATTAAGGAAAGAGATACCATTTGTAAGAGTTTCAATTTACAATCAGTTTGCAGTCAAAAAACAATATGCAGAGATGTTATTTGTGTAAGCTAACATGACCCGTATGGTAATTTATGAGAACACCATAATGGTATACATCTTTGCTTTTTTTTTAACATTCTGTATTTTGAAGATCTACATTCTACCACAGATGTCCTTTGCTTGTGCAAAAAACCCATTCAGATACACTAATGCATCTGACATTCTTCAGCGAAACGCGAATGCCATTCTGAAAACACGGATTTCATCGATACAATCTTCAAAAAAATATTCCATTTGTAAGAAACAAAACTTCTTGCCCACAATGATTCTATTAAGTCGAATGGGCACTTCAGTCACCATCATTTAGCAAAATAATCTTAATAGCACCGTTGTAGAAAAAAGGTGTTTTGTTTCTTTACAATTAGTTTTATCCAAAATTCTCCAAAGCTGTGGTTCTCAATCGTTGGTACGCGTAGAACTGGTGATATGGAAGCGGTTAACATTGTTGGCAATGTTTTGTCAGTTGTTAACAATTTTGTTTTAGTGGTACGGATTTGTGAAATTGGTGAGGATCCAAGTACAAAACATGGCCGTATGGCCTTCATGGATTTATATGAATCTCATCATATTAATATGTTCAGCGACAACCCAGATTTTATTCTATTAATTTATCTAAAATACCCTGGAATATAAACTGAATTCCAGATTCAGTACAGAATATGCTTCTGGTTGTGTTTTTTCAGTACATTGTACACTACTTCTGCTTACATATTTTTAATCATGTAACAACAGCTACTAGATTTATATATTCTAAATCTTCTATGAAAGGGGAAGGAAGCTTAGATATTAAATCTATCCTTCAAAAAATTTTCTACCCTTACTATATAGCTCTTGAATTCAGTCTAGAAGAAGGTAAATCTACGCTGTAAGACTGAATGAATTAATAATATGTCATCTTAATGTGTAACCTTCCCTTTAGAACTTTTATATAATCTTAAGATGTAATCTGTTTATACAGTTCTTCATTTAGCACATCTTGACAGCAACCATTACGTATTTTAACAAAGAACGAATAAAATCTACACTCGAAGAAAATGCACTATTGAGAAATGTTCTTTCTAAGAAGTGAAATCTACGATGGGAAATTACAGATGCAAGGAATTCTTGAATACTTATTCAAAATTCCCAGAATAGATATAAATTATGGCTGTTTTTTAAGGTAATCAGAGATAAAAATTTACTTAACCCACATGTTATTTCCTGAGGTTCAGTCGACTGTATCCAGTTATCGCTCTCTCTTATCTCGTTATCCTTCTTTTTATTTTTCCTTTTTTTAAACATCTCAGCGTTAAAAACACTCATTTAACCCTTCTGTTTCCCCTGTATGTTTTTTTAAATGCCTAACCCTTCCATCTTCCCTTCTTCTCAAACCTTTACGACCGATCGTAAATTGTTATTTTTCTACCCATCACCGTTTTAAACTCTCTTCGGAATAAAGATCAAAATTTGAACCAGATTACGAATTAGATATATGTTGTGCATTAAAAATATTATCTTCGAATGATTTCGATTTCGTTAGACTGGGTTAGTAATACAAGGATTTAATACAACATGCTTATATTGAAAATTTGGGGATCCATGCCAATAATAATAATAATAATAATAACAATAATAATTTTACGCCTTAATTATTGCCTCAGTATATATATAAGTGTTGTGGTTGGCTAGGAATTAAAATTTTCACACTGTAATTTTTTTCATGACTAGATTAATATCGTTGATGGGTGAGAAACCCCAAACGAAGGAAAAGAAACTAATCTTTGAATTATCTTCAATGAACATCGCAGAAATTCTCTCTCTTTTTCCGCCCTCTTCCCCTTTAATCCCCGTTTCCGTTGCCATCTTCACTTCAAGCGTAATATTTTTTTTCTACTCTCATCACAGTCCGCCAACCACGACACACATTCTATATTTAAATTCAGACACGCATATACACGCAACTGCACACATATGGGCTCCAAAACCGAACATTAAAGTCAAAGTAAAACCCATTTCGGAGAGTGAAAAATGTTAAGAAACTATAAAACGTCAATAAATGCTCCGGTATGAGTTTGGGATTTATTCCAAGTGTCTTTATTAACCATTAGTCATCAAAAAAGTTTGCATACTAAAAGCTTTTGATCTCGAATTTAGTCGTCTTAAGAAGTGAACAATACTAGAGTTTGTCCTAAAAGACAAGCCCACAATTAAGGTAATAAAATACAGAAAAAAAATTAGAAAGCAATCATTTTCTGGGAACCCTTCTTTGCCATGGTCCATTTCTTATCGACCAAAAAAGGCAGAAGGTCCTGTAAATATGCTGTAGATGTGTTCTTTAAAAGCACGGTTTATAATATATTGGCTATCAATTTTTCTATAAAACTTACATATTCCGTGGTAAGTATATTCCAGACCAACAATAAAGTTCGAAGAACACAATCGACCAATAATTATTCGGGCACTAGAGAAAAAAAAACATGTGAAGAAAAGCATTCATTCTAATATCTGGCATGTCCACCACAAACACCATATTTCGCATGAAATCAAGTGGTTTGGTCATCCTACAAAGCGCACTGAATTGATCATGAAAATTTGGACGCGATAATCTCGAATAACTGCCGTTTCACTTTGTCTCAGAGGTGTTCGATGAGGTTGATATCAGGATTCTGTCGGGTCAGGACGGCCGTTTCTCTCACATTAGTCCATAATAATGGCAGCTTTGTGGAAGGGTAATAACATTCGTCTGTTCCACATACATGTCGCACACACTTACCATCATATTTGAAATAGGTGAATATGCATCCGTCACTCCGTTTTCTGCTGGTGTCGTTTATACAAGATCTGTCTAAAAAGTTTCTGACCGTTGGCCGAGAAAAAAATCTTGGGACCCTAATCTCCTTTAAAGTAGGCCCCTTGTGGTTCGACAAGATGAGCTCACAGACCTTTCCACTGCTGGAAACATTTCTGGAAGGCGTCTTTTGGAATGGTCTGCATTCTTGCCGTCGCGTTCTGCAGTATCTCCTCTCTACAGTCAAATCGGAAAATTTTTAGTAACGGGTTTATCTTCGGAATTAATCAGAAGTAGGAAGGAGCCATGTCTGGAGAGCAGGGAGCTTGTCGAGCAACCGGCATTCCATGTTTTTCCAAACGTCCGGTTGTTTGCGCCGAACTACATCACGGAGACGGCTGAGAACTTGTTGCTACTCCGTTGTAATTGTTTGCCCTTATAGTGCATATTCATGATGCACAATGCCACGGCTATCCAAGGAAGCTGTTAGCAAACACCTTGATTTTGTTCCGCAGTGATCGAGCGTTTTTCGGCCTTGAGGACGTGGAATGTTTCCGTCGCGATGACTGTGCTTTTGTTTCCGGGTTGTATCCGTACACCCGTGATTCATCTCCAGTTATTACAGTGTTCAGAAACTCAGGATCAGTATTGGCAGCGGACAACATGTCCTGCGCAACGTCAAGACGGAGATGTTTCTGTTCCTGCATCACCAGCTTGGGCTCAAATTCTGAAGCCACTCTGCGCATCTCTGAGTCATCCCGTAAAAATGCATGTGCGGAATCCTTGCAGATCCCAACCTCGTCAGCAATTTCACGTGCTGTTTAACGATGATCATCCATTATCGAATTTAGCACTTTCTCAATGACAGCTTATTGTGGCCTCCCAGGATCCTGGTCACTCTCCATAGCTGTGCAGCCATTTTTGAATCAGCTGAACCCCATCTTTATTTGGTTAACCCCATAGCGTCATCTCAAGCACCTGACGAATCTTGCAAATTGTTTCGGCTTGGAAATCACCAAGCTTCTGACAAAACTTGATGCAGTATCTCTGCTACACGCGTTCTGTCGTATTGGGCAAAACGAAAATGCAACGAATACTTAATAGACCATCTCGCCTTATTGGCACGTGTAGCGATGGCACATAAGTTCAGACATGCGCCTGTAAGGTATCTCACTCGACTGTGGAAAGTGGCGCTGCCGTAACGGCATTGTATTGCGCGGCAAAATTAAAGACTAGATACTTTTTAGAGGACACCTCTATGTTCTTTATATCCCGATAAATGTGCCAACCTGTTCGATTTTTAAATGTTAGCCTTGTGCCTCCATGGATTTCTTTTTGGAATGCATTAATGCCTATATGGTTTCTTAGTGCTGGTCTGGAACTCTTTACGGATGGTCAGCACCGATTAAAACAGGTTTTCCGTGCTATCCGTTTTAGCACGAATGTATGGGCACCAATATGGCAACTCACGATTAGTTACGTGATACACTGTACGTGTATCTTAATTTTCGAGAGTCTTTCTCAATCTGAGATAACAACATTGTAAATAAGACTCGCAGCTATAACGGCTTCTTCAAACAAATTGGCGTTGAAGACAAATATAAAAAGAATTTTAGATATCGTGCCATGTGATATTATTATCAGATTCGCTGTATTTATTTGCCGTTAACTTTTATTCTAAAAATGAACTTCAATTGTACTATTCAGATGAATATTGCTATCAGAGCTGCAGTAAGAGTGTAAAGCAGGTTTACACCAGTTACTTTTCAGTCTTAATCTTAATTCCTTACTTTTTGTTAAGAGTAACAACCGTGTAATTCACAATGTCTTGTTTTCCCCCAAGGTCGTCAAGTTGTACGCAAGTTATATTCGTTAATAATGAAATCTCTCAAATACTGTTGCATCTATAACAGACATGTTTCCGAACAACTACAAAGGAAATTTTTATTCAGTGTAAATTTCATGAGATATTAAAAGTAGCTAAACTCTTAAATTTATTTCTAGCATGCATGAGGTCATTCCAACTTTCCAGATGTCTCCAAGTTCCGTTAGCTTTATCCAAGATCATCAATAAATTATTAACAAAAAAAAGAAAAAAAATAACAATAGCGACATAGCAAACGTACTTAAATGCTCTGAGCTTCCCCTTAAGGCAAGTCCGGTAAAAATTAACTTTTGCAATTTACTGTTTTATTATTTAAATGACGAAAAAAAAGAAGGTGGAGGTGGAGGAAATGCCGACGGGTTGACTGAAAGAATCCTAATTCTTTTCGCTTGCCTTTTGTAAAACCTAACTCCTCGAAATCTCCTCATTCAACCTCCGACTATCAATTAATAATAACTAATTTTAATTCCATTAAACTAGGTGATATTAATTTCTCGTCAAAATAAACGTTGCTAGGAATAAGCGCTAATTAATTGTATTCTGAATACGAATGTTCTTTGTAACATTAGGAATAAGGAACAAACCTTACTTTTGACTTTATCTATTGCTCTCATCCAATTAGCATTTCTAATCGGATTCAAATTACATCTGACATTAATTATTTCTTTTTTTATCAGCACAATCATTTAAATACGTTCATTTGAATAAACCGCATTATCATATGAATGAGGTAAATGTTTTATAAAATAATGGCTTCGGAAATAATTTCCATTTCAAGAGTTGTAACATAACGATTAACCCACTAGATTCATCCCATGTGATTAGCTTGGTGTTCAATTTTATAAAAATAAAATATTTATATGTTTTTATGCGTGTTATATTTAATAAATGGTTGTCAAATGTAAATTTAGAATACCCAATGTTTTATTTCTGAAAAATAATCTTTCCAATGACTATTAATCTCCGCTTTTACATCACCTGAAAGATGCATATAATTTAAACGAAGTCGAATGTAACAAACTTGTATACAGAAGTTAAATTTTGATTTTAAATTCTAAACATTGTTATATTTTTCCCCTTAAATAATTTTTATCCCATTACCGTTTCATCATCAAACGAACGGAATGGCGCATTCAATACAAATTACATTTCTCTTTTTTTTTTCCTCTTCTTTTTTTTAATTCTTAGAAATTTCAATTATTTTTTAATGAACTTTGCACAAATGGATCGGGTTTTTATGGGGCTGATGGCATTATTCAGAAAAGGCGTGATAATAAATTTTTAATATCTAAAAAAAATTTAATTAAAAATTTCTGCTCAATTTAATAACTGGCGCTACAAGAATAATTCACATTCATTAGCAAGGAATCGATGTAATAAATTAAAACGATAAACATTTTGGCAAAAGAACGACAGCAACTGAATTCGTGGAGACTAACATCAGTTGCCTTCACAATAAATAAATTTTAAAAAAATAAGTAAAAAAGTCTTTTGTACTTTTTTTAAATATGTTAAATTTGTGATGCTCCAACGGATATTTGCATTAAAAATAACTTTTGCTGATAATTAAAATGTCTTGAACAAATTTGGCTTATTATTTATAAATCTTAGGCTTAATGTCTGATATAATGTTCAAGTAACTTTTTTGGGAAAAATAACTTTATTGCATTCATTAATTAAAAATTTAAAATTGTCTTTGCTATGAAATAAGAATTACAACATACCTTTGCCATATTCTTATTAGAGATACAAACAAAAGGAGAATTAATCATAAGACTAAATGAATACGAGAAACCTTTTAGAAATCAAGATGTGAACAACAAGTTAATACAAAAAGAAACTATAAAATGATAACTAGGTAAGAAAATACATAATAAAACCAGTTGAGACTGCATGGTAGTGCAATACCATAACGATGTTAATTAAACCAAAGTTCGTTCCGTCGCCAATTTTTTCGAAGTTTTTGACATTGACTTCAGATTCGAATAGAGCTTCAAAAAGAAAGCAAAAGTTATAACAGGCACAGATGTCCTATGTATTCAGGAACATGGGCAAAATGACTGTTAAAGTTAATCATTTTGGCCACCTCGAAGGACCAAAATATATAACTTTAATCGCCATTTTGGCCATATTTCGAAGTAGATAGGACATTTTTGTCCATTATGAATTTTACTTATTTTTTGATGCTCTATCCGAAACTGAAGTCAAAATCCAAAAATCGAAAAACTTGGCAACAGAGACTTCGCAAGTAAATTAAAGAAGCAGCAAGCATTACATTCAGCAAATATTTAGCCAAACCATCCTTCGAAATAAACAATAGACGGCATCTCTTAACTTATGACAAAAATTAACTAAATAATTTCCAAAAAATTTTCCTTTATTATCTCTTTCAAAAGTAACGATACACTTTCTGTTTGTTCATTATTGTTGCAGAACAATGTTACTCCATGTTATTTTACAAATTTTGAGCGTCTCTTACAATATTATAGTTCGGCGTGAATGAGAGTATTAGCACAATAACCTTAGCGTATTATAACATGTATATAAAAATATTCCTTTGTCTGAAACAACAATGTTAAATTTAAATTTATTGAAATAATTTTCTGTTAGATTTGAAAATAGATTTCTGAAATCTACACGAAAAAAAAAAAAGTTTAGCATGAGATTTGAATTCATTGCTTTTTATTGTCTTTGACTTCTGCACATTATTCTTTGACTGCGTTTTAGCCCAAAAAAATATAAACAAATAAGAATTTTAAAAATTCTTTTTAGTATTATTTTAATCTTTTATTTAAGAATCGTAAAATTCGGGAAATATATTATGGAAAATGTGTTCTGGCATTGGAAAGATTGTAGATTTGGTTCTCAATAGTTTAACTTAAGAAATCGGTTTTTTATAAACAATGAAACAGGAAATCGACCGATAATGACATACTAGAGAACGTCTTTGTTTCTCTTCTAGTTTATTATTTTATTGATCTTACTTATTACAGCTTTTTGCAATTGGTAAAATGTAGTTTGCAATTGATAAAATGTAGTTTGCAATTGAAAAAAATAAGTAAATAACCTTAAATCTTTTCTAACTTTTCACCAACTTATAAGATATGGCTTCATCAGCACAATTATTCTCCAATTAAAACCAATAACTAAGAATGGACTCCTATTGCTTTCTTTAACTTAAACCGAATACAACTTTCAAAATAATCCAACGTTATAAATATCAGTTTAACTCATATTAAAAAAAAACAAAATAGAAGATAGTGCCAACCTGAAAAGAAAAAATGAAACTTACGGACAAGTAAAATATTTGAGTAAAAATTTAAAAATTGTAATACTTAATTGGTTAAATGGAATCAGAATGATATCTAAAATCAGAATGAGAATGATGTCAAAAAAAATGATCAGCTTACATCAACACTAATCATCTAGAAAGAAATCAACGACTTTAAATTAACATCGGAGGGTCCTTGATATATTTTCATCAATTTCTATATCAGACAACCAAGAAGACACCCTTAAATGGACTAACCAACATTTTCACGACTCAAGAGAAAAACAACAACATCGAAGTTTCTATTTGAAAACCATCTTACCAAGTAAGAATACTGTAACTATGTTTTGAAGGAAATTTAAGAAATCTCAGACTCTCCTATTTACAACGCTGAATATAAACATCTAATCATAGACTTTTATTTTGTTTTATATTTATTTTTTATTATTTTTCTCAAACGGATAAGGGGAAATTCTGACTTTAAATAACATTTTAACTTTGTAAACAAGTTTCGTCAACTTTTGACTTTGTAAACTTATGCCGTATTGTTTACTATGCCAATCCTTTATCTTTCAATAATTTAAATATTTCGTAGTGAACTTACAATTATTTTAATTTTTAATTATTAATTTTCTATAAGGAGGTAAGTGTTTCTTAAATTCAATTTGCTTTGCCGTTAACTTAATATACACACTTTGATTTTTAAATATTTATAAAGGAACATCTAAAAAGAAATTGAGATTTAATTATTAACTGAAGGAAATTTGTATGAGATTTAACAAATTGATTTGAAAAATTTTGAATCAATAATTTAAAATAATATGCATATATTTTAGAAAATCGTTTAATAATTCATATAAAATTTTATTATTATTTTATCATATATGTACTTTTTAATTTGTCTGATACATCTTTAAAAATGGAAAACTCTATATAAATTTTTCTCTTTAGAGAATCAGTAAAGTATTGATAGAAACACAATTAAGTTCAGAGAAGCCGTCATCCAACCGTAATCAGCCGTGAGGAAATAAGCTAAACAAAAGAACAGGGTCGGAGATGATGAAATTAAAAAAAAATAAAAAAAAAACTCCGAGTCTAGCGAGCACAATGGGATTGGCAACGTGACTGAATTTTCCCTTCTCCAATCGGCGATTGGTCGCCGTTGAGACGAGAGACGGCCTTTCTTAGATCCCGATTGGTCTTCGTCGATTCACGGCACACTTGTCTTACGATTCGGCGGAGATGGTTAACTCTCACCCGTCTTCCCCTAACTTAACGGAACGAGAAATGATATGGAAGGACCTCATCGTCTTTCCTCACTTAGACCCCACCTCCCAATACCCCCTCGACCTTCTCTCTCACATTTGTTGCTGTTGCTGTTGTTGTTGGTTATTAGAAAGCTTCGGGAAAAAAAAGTCTCCTTTCTAATATAATCATTACTTTTTATTTCTCTCAACAAAATCCCGTTTAAAACCTGTCATTTGATAAACTACAGAGTGGAGAGATACTAGAGGGGAGGGTGTCGTAAGTAAAAGAGGGGAAGAGGTAGACAATGAATGTAATAGGACTCGTGCATTTCGGTCATTTGAAGAGTAGTAATAACCACATTAGCTATTTTTTTATTTTTATTATTTTTTTTTGTATTTTTTTTTCTGTTCTTTGCGTCGTTCCGTTTCAGTTGCTATGCGTGGGAAGAGAAACGAATTCCAGAGATTATGAAAGGATGACGCGAGAACCGCTCGATAGCCATATGACCACCAGCAAGATTCTGAATCTTATAAATCTGATATTAAAAAATATAAAATTTAAGTGGTTATGGCATTTTTAAAATATGAGGTAGACAGGACAAAGCATTCATACATTAAATCAGACTTAAAAGCCTTTCTAGTATAAATTTAAAGGGTACACGATGTTCAATATACGCCTTTAATGATTATAGATTTAATTATGTAATTATATAATACTGTCTATCTTCTAAGAACCCTATGATCTCTCCATGACAAAAAATTTCACATCCTTAAAAATAATGAACTTTTTTTATTAGCGTTTCCATATTAATAAGGGGGAAAAAAACCTTGAAATATGAGTATCTTAATCCTTAATTTCTTTTATTTTTGTGTACACAAATTTTTTTTCCTCATTCTTTATTTTAGTCATGGTTACAGTTAACAATGCGACACATCGCTTGAAAAGCGCCGAAGCATGGAAATCTCTGACCTAACTACTTATCATAAATTAAAATAGATTTAAAAAAAGCTTTTTAAAATTTTTCTTCACAAAAAAAAAGAACGAGTCACCAAACGGGTAACATGATGATATTAATTCGAAGGTAAACGGAATATGTTGACGGAGGTAAGAGATGATAATGATAACGTTCTTCTCTTTAAATGGGGTTAAACACTGCGCATCATTTTATTAAGAAAAAAATTAGCCATTATTGAAAGCCTTCAAAAAGACACCGTTACATAGACTAATGTTTTATGGGATGAAGGGGGGGGGGGGAGGCAAGAGATTTCGAAAGTGCTAGGAAAAAAAAAAACTCCGACGAGAGAGAATTGCGCAGGGAGTGGAGGGAAGCAGGGGTGAAGAACTAGAAGAAATGCGAAATAAAAAGGAGAGTTAAATGCTATATATTTTTCTCCAATCTGACTTGCACACCTCCTGGACCGAAATTTAAAAAAAAAAAGAGAGAGAGAGAGAATACAATAAAAAATCCATGCCAGATCCGGTTTCTGATCGCACACGAGAGTTCCGGCTCCAATCGGCGAGACATCTTATGAGGGGAAGGGGTTCAGGACGTTCTTTTTATTTATTTTTTTAAAGTTACCATTAAAGCATCGTCTACAGAGATAAAAAGAATCCGGTGAACCGCGCGTCGCCAGTTATTACAAAATATTAAAAAAAAAAGAAGTAATAATGACCCATTACTTTTTTTTTTTACCCATTACTAGAAAGCGTTGTGTCAGAACAGAGATTTTTAAAAAAGGAAGGAAAGGAAAACTATTTCACAATTACCATCGCTAAAAGTGCTCTTGTAATTTTAATTACCTTGTAGTTTCATATTTTTAAATGTGTTTAACGAAACTTAATATTACCATTTAGCGAAAGATCAACATTTTTTAACTATGCAAAAGTCAAGAGGTCTGACAAAGTGATTTGATTCCATCATAAACAGTTGTATTTAAATTACGATAGACAAGGTAATGTCGTAGTTACGTTCCGTCCAATAAAACTTTAGGCGAACTAAACCTTGTAAGAATATTATATGTAAACAAACATATATAGTACCAGTAGGGACCATGAGGCAGAATAAATTTACACTTTATTTAATACGTTTATTGAAAATTAGGATAGATGTACCAGTAGTTGGCAGTGTACCAGTAATTGACAATCCACGATTTAAAGGCTTTTAATAAAGTAACAAAGCAAGAAAAGGGACTGGGGTTGCCACCTCTTTTTAAACAACGTATTAGGCTTCCCAGAAAAGTAAAAAACTAGGAACTTTGCTCCCTATTATGGCCGCAAACACGTGTCGATTGTTCAATGCCTTATCGAGTCGAAAAAAACCTTGTAATGAACCACTACGCCAGGGTTTGAGTACTTGAATTTATTTCATGAATGTTATGCAATATTTTTTATTAATTTTACGTGAACCTTTTTGTGTGATCAGTGGACAATACTTCTAGTAGTAACAGAATTTTTGATGACTAATTTGTTAACTGTTTTAATCCACCGTCAATTACCAGAACCCAGATATGTAGTGTCACTAGTAATTGACATAACCTGTCAATTATTGATAATTTCTGTGTTTAAAAAAAAAATCAACACAAAATATACTAATGTGGTTTAGAATGTAGGGTAATAATAAGGAAACATGACGGTTTTAAGTGTAACTTCTGAATTTCCAGTATTTGACCAAACTGTGTCAATTATAGGAACTTGACTGTCAATTTCTAAATCACCCACTTTGACATAAATCTTCTAGGCCCTATTCGCCGATTCTTTTTGTTGGTCCTGAATCTTGTCGCAGAGACGATCAACAGATAGCCCAGGAAAAGTTATCTTCCAATAAGAAAACTACTATTCTGTTTACTATGATAAGACGTAGCATAGGATGAATTGGATGAATTTTGCAAAGTAGGAGAACAGTTGTCAAAAATCAAGTTTTTCTATGAACAAATTGTTGGCCAAGATCTGATGATACTACACTACTGGAAAACACCTTCATTTTCTATGGTCTTTGCACTCTACATGGGAATAGACTGATTTTATTTATTATTTCAAAGGGGAAAAAAAGATAAATGATCAATATGAACAACTTAAGTTTTAAAAAGCACAATTTTAGTTATGTTAAATACTTTACACATTCTTAAAAATACTTGATTTCTTCAGCTACTTTTGAATGTTATCAATTTTTTTTTGTAAAAATATATAATAAAAATATGTAATTAAAATATTGTCAATTACTGGTGAAACTGCCTGTCAACTTCTGGCGCATTAACTGTCAACTGCTGGTGATTCATGCATTAGTTAGGAAAAAATTTAATAACTTAATAGCTTCTAAAGATGTAATAATTGTACAGAGATTGGCGCATTCTGCATTCTATTTACAATTTAATGGTATAATTAGAAAAGTTTCTAAATACATTTGATTTACGTACACAATTTTGTTTCACAGTAATGTCTTAAACTGTCAATTACTGGTACATCTACCCTACATCATTCAACATTCATCACTTTACAATGAAAAATAGTTAAAATCACATTAAATATGCAGTCAATGAATAATAGCCAGATATCAAAATAAAATAAAAAGTAATGAGTAAATAAACAGGAAACACAAGATAAAAAGATCCACTTGACCATATGCATGATTATGATCACCTTGTGATCGAAATGTACAAGGTGATTATAATTAAAGTCCCTTTGTAAAAATGCTATAAAAAAACAACCATGAGTCCGAATGACTTCAAATTTGGACTGAGCATTCTTGAAGAAGGGGCATTTGATATGGGATAAGAAAAAAATAGTTCCAAAATTTATCACTAGATGGCGCTGTAAGCGGCATA
>JAHWFO010038551.1:1568155-1578570 GCA_023313115.1 Rhysida immarginata | reverse complement strand
ATAATAATAATAATAATAATAATAATAATAATAATAATAATAATAATAATAAAACTGTTATTAACTATATGTAGATAATTTCTAATCATCATTAATCTAAGCAAAATAAAAATGATTTCTTAGCCCTCTATGGTAATGGTGCCTAGGCAATTAGAACGAATCGATACATTAACTTTATAAACATGGAGTGAAGGGGGAGTCCGTAATACTTAGAATGATTTTTCAACCCGTGTCTCTCATTCATAAACAAAGAAATAAAACTTAAGAAGTCTTTCCACAGAATTAACGTTGCGTCTCCGCATGATAACAAACAAGCCCATAAATATTAAATGCCAATATCGACTAACTATTACTCTGTCACGCCAAAGACTCAAGGCTCCAACCATACCAAATTGTCTGTAGTCGGGCTCTCGCTGTCTTGTCAACAGATGGCGCACGCTGTCTTAACCCGTTCCGTCTTCAGCAGTCATGCAACACTAGACGAGATAATCAGGCGAAGGAAAGGAAGGGAGAGAAGAAAAAAAATGGTACAAACTACTCGGACCGTTCGGGGTACCCTCCTCCTCCTTCCTTCCACTGGGGACTAAAAGACAACGGGGAAGAGAAGAGGGAGGGAGGGAGGGTTAAGCCATGCGCGCCTCGCGCCGACCAAAAGATGGCTGATCTGATTATAGCTTTTAACGCATCGCCGATAATGAATGCAGACGTCACCCAGCGCTAAAAATACGTATTCATTAAATTTTTAGGAAACTTTTGCTAAAGAAAATTTATTTATTTGTGTTTCTTAAAAAAAGGCAAAACAAAAATTATTTATGTTCATTCTGGACTCTTTGTTTCATAGAATGGCACGACGGCACAAATCAAAAGTAACAAAAAAAAACCCAGTGTTGTTGTTGATGTGATGATGTTTTCTTCAATCTAATTCATTCCTAATTCATCTCTAATTCTCTTTATTTATTCCATTTGGCTTTTACCATGAAGTTCTGTCAGAAAAATTAATCAATAAGAACCTAATATGAAATGCAAAAGAAGAATTTGGACACTTTTTTAGAGGAGGCTATAGAATTAAATGGACGAATAGCCATTGCCATAATTTGATTAAAACAGTTTGCAGAAATATTTCAAGTAGAAATCAGGATGTAAAACAAACGATTCCTCACGTGCGTAATTGTTATCAGTGATACTGCTTAAGTCCGCATAACTAGTGAAAATCGTAAGTATGCCTTACAGCAACCAAATGTATCTAGTTAAATAGCGGTGAAAAACTATAGGAAAAATTCCGCGAACTGAATTCGAGCGGGTCCCACCAGTATCTAGTTCGTCGCCTCTACCAACAGGGCCATCGCAGCCACTAGTACAGCAATGCTGCCTCCAAGTTCTTATAGAGTGTCTTACAGCAGTTAAAGTGAAAACTCAATGGGCAGGCAGGTCAGGAATTTCTATAACCACCAGCAGACTGGTGAAAATTAACTATAAATTGATGGTTAAGTACTGAAGCGATGTTTTAAGATTATATAATTGAATATAGATGAAAGGAGAAATTTCCGCTGATAATGACTCATTTGTTGAGGTGGGCCATTTGGTAAGATACTACTAAGTACTACTCGTGGTCCCTGATTTGAATCACGATCGCGGAATTTTCCTTTCGTTTATCATCTATATTAATTATCTTGAAAAATTCAACCGAAAGATCCATTTTCTTTATAATGAAGAAGATCTATGACAGGCTCTATTATAGTTTTTTGCAAATTTTTCTCATTTTTTTTTTCATTGGATGGCTGAGCCTTAGCTTCCTTCCTGATCCATTTTTGTATGTATATTCCTAAGTAATATATTATAATACGTACGGATGGCACAAGTCAAACTTTAAAAAATAATTATGCCTAACTATTCTTTGTGGGATAAAACAAAATTAAGTTAAGGAGGTTTTTTTTCTTATAATACTCTAGAAACTTGGAATTCTCTTCCTGATCAAGTTAGAATGAATCTCATGAAGTGTACAGATCCAAACTGTACAAATCATAAGATACATGCGAAAAGTTAATTATTCTTTATTTAATGTCCATTCAACCTAAAGATTACATTTTTTCATTTTCATCCCCAAGGATCGTAAATAAATAAATAAATAAATAAATAAATAAATAAATAGAGACACCTGAAATGAAATCAATAACTGATAAGCGTTCCACCACCTAAAATATTAATATTTTTCATAAAAGTTGTCCACCAATGTCTGAAATTCGATAGCAAGGTTCTGAAAGTCCAAAACGCTATCAGAGAAAAGATTTGCGGCTGCTCAAATAAATGTAAGAGATAGCGTGTTCGACTGAAGCTACTGAACGAAAATGTTATGATTATGCAAGACACAGTAGAAAATTTAGTAATATAAATAAGTAAAAACGCATTAAAATTTTTGTATTTAGTATATACTTTAAATCACTGGATGCGATAAGTTATACATCAGTAAGCATACTTGTGCAAAAAAAATGGCCTTCTGAGATGGTAAATGGCCAAGAATGGCTAAGATCATTGTACACGATATCTCGCCATTCCTTAATGAAGACCGTCTCCAGTTTCTGAAAACCTCGGCGTAGCCTGTAACGCATTCTATTATATACCTGTTCTGCAGAACATTCTGGACACTTCAAGGTCGAGCGTAATTATTCAAGATAGGAACGAATTACCTACGGTTGCGGCATATAAAATGACAAGAAGTTGTACGTATATGAAGGAAAAAAAAACCTCTTACTGTACATATGTTAGAATCAGATCGCAGTATTAGTTTAGATAATTTTATTATTGGAAAAAATAAAAAACAACTTACATAATTTTAAATTAATTAAATCTGTCAATTCAAGAAATCAATTTAACAGCTTTGAGAGCCTGAAATCCATAAAAGTGAACCTAATAAGTTATTAATGCTGACAAGGGGCCAACCTCAGAGTATATTTTATTTGATTTTTTGAATCTTAATTTTTTGGTTTTCTTGTTCTAATTTCTGTAATTTTCTCTTGCTGTGCTCTTTTTTGTTTTCCTAGAATTTTTTTTGTGTTCTTTGTATGTCATGTCTGATTGGTTCCTTTTGTTGAGCTCAACCAAAGAGAATATTTCTAACCATTTTTACCCCATCCTCCCTTTTAGAACCGTAATATATATTGTTAGAAAAATCTTATGTTTAGTCTCAATCTTGCCGTTGAGAATGAAGGCATAGCCTTCGAAATACGTAATTTTTACGGCGTTCCACATTTCGGGTATTCTTTTACGGTAAGAGGTTTTCCCTTCATATACAGTCTATTCCACGCCACAGTTCCTTCATAATTTTTAATTAGTCTGAGAATCTCATCTGGGTTGTCAGACTGCCTTTTCGAATGACGAGGATGTCCGTATGTTCACCTAGCCTTATGCCTATCCAGATCATCAATCCCGCCGTAACGTGAAATTTCTGTTCAAAATTTGGACTATGCTACCTTCTCTTTAGATAAGAACTAACCGATTGACAGACTCCCGAGTCGTCAGAGAAGGGAGCTTGATTCTACTAGTCACGTTCCCAACTAGTTAGTTTCTACGAGCAATACGGTATCATGGGGTTAAAGGAGCATACAACATTGGATTACGAGAAAAAATACCTGATGAAGGCGACTGCGGACAGTTTCAATCGACCATAGCGGGAGTAACATTTTGCCACGTTTTGCTTCGTTTAAATTATATCTCTTAGCTAATCTCCAAACCGAGATATGAAAAGGTGGTGCGATTTCATAGGCTATGCCTTTATTCTCAATGGTAAGTTATATTAATAGGGCTTGAAATATGTTAGCGAATAGTACTGGAGTAACAGCGCATTCGGTTCGAAACGGTAGAGATGAGCGCCTTCGTAAACCGTTCAATAGACTCGGGCGCGCCGAATTCAATAAAAGCGTCATATCGTCCCACAATAACCAAATACGGAACAAGCAGTGCAACTTAAGACTTTAATTAGACACACCCACCGATCTTTTCATTCGAATCGCCCTGAAGATAGTGCGTAGGAACAGAATACAATCTTCAAGGATAAAAAAAAAATCGTTTGAATTTTTTGGGAAACTTCAAAAAAAAAGTTAAAAATTCATTCTTCAATATTTAAAAAAAATTCCCTTCTTTATTTCTAATAATTATTTTGACAAACCGAGAGACTGGTGAGAGGGGTAGAGAGCGAGAAAGACAAAGATGTTACATTTTTCACGGTCTTACGTCAAAAACCGCTCTCTCTCTCTTTCTCTCTCTCTCTCTCTCTCCCTCCTTCCCTCCCAGACGCTAAGCCTAATTACGGGCCTAATTGTAAATCTGTCAAACCAAATTAACCATCATCCGACTCCAGACATAACTGCGGCCGTTCTAAGGCGGCAATTTTTAACTGAATTTTTCTCCCTCTCTATTTTTTATATTATTTTTTCACCCTCTAAATAAATTAAATTAAACCTCTTCGCGCACGTACGCGCGTGCGCACACACAGACATCATCCCCTCTGATCCCATCCCCTCCTTCCAACACACCCACATGTATGCTTAGGTATAGTGACAGTGACTGAATTTTACCCGAAGGACTCTTATGAGGATAAAAAGGGAATCCTAAAGAAATCGCCGGTAGAGCGCACACAGGCGAACCAGCGACCTATCCCCGTGGCCCACTCGGCCGCAAATCAAAGCCCAAAGCAACGAGTTACACACCACAACACATGGTGAAATTACTTATTGGTGAAACGTAAAAAAAATGAGAAAGGTTTTTTGAGAAGACACCTGTTGAAACGTGATTACAAAAGAAGGATAATAGCGCCTATAGTTGGTAAGAAAGGTATTACAAAATAAAAACGCAAAAAAGAATTTGTTAATTAAAAACAACGATATGAGTGATATAGGAGCAGAGAGGCCTTATGTCTTATATTTTAAGTGTATCGTAGAAGTAGTCAAAATCATTACGAATGCCAACACACGTCTAAAGAAGTAACAACCTCATTTTTTTCTTATGTTTAAGTGATTGGGAGATAGGGTTGCTGTAAAGGAATAATGTTGTGTTAATGATTTCTTCCATAACTGACGACTACATTACTTTCATCGATAATCGATCAAAGTGTTATCAACTATCGGACAATTCTATAAAAGTTGGAAAGCTTTGATGATAGAGGTGTCTCGACATCCAACTTGCTACATACGAAGAAAACTGATAGCGCGATTCTCTTATTTTATTCCTTAACATGGGAAGTCGATATTAAAAACCTTCTCGTAGGCGTATTTCGAGTGATATCAGAAAAATGAATGAAAATGTTTTCAACATTTTAACTTATAACCAGGGGGCGGATTTCTATGAAATGCATATTTATTTTGCAAGTATGCAACTTCATTAAATTTATGGATAATGATTTTGGGTATATAACATGTTATAACCTATAACGAATATATAAACTAAAAATTTGAATTTATAAGTTACAATGTCTGAATACTTTCGTACACTTTATATACACTCCAGCCATCCTTAGCAAAACACTCAAAGTCAATACAATTCAATTCAATTTACGTACTTTGAGTGTTCTTATTAGGAAGGCGGGAGTGTAGCTAAGCAGCATTGCCGTCTATGGCGAACAGCTCAACACTAACACATCAAAAGGAATTTAGCGAAAGATGAACTAACTGGGCGTGTCCACTTAAACTTACGATTTCAAGTGTTAAATATTGTTGCAAATCAACGTTAATAATAACTATAAAGTAGAAAAGGAAAGGAAAAATTCCGCGACCTGGACTCGAACCAGGGACCATGTCTTTCGCTGTTACCGCTCTGATCAATTGAGATACCATGGACATGAACCGCAAAGCTGTTCGAATCGGGGGTCTACTCTGCCGGTTGAGCTGATTTCTGGCTTCACGGAAGTTATATGAACTTAGGGAGAGTTGTCTCGTGACTTCACATTAGAGTCGTCTACAAATCATGACTGAGAACGCAGGGATTGCTTGTATTGGATCGTTAACAAATGAAATTGTGTTTTCTAATAACGAAGATACGATTTAAACATAAGATTGTAGCCAAAGCCAAGCAAATTTAAGACATTTATTATGCCTGTTTCTTAAAATCGTAGACATGTGGCGCAGTATATGCATGGCAAAAAACCATCTTCATGGCATTTTTTGATGTTTACTGAAAACTCTCCATTGTAACAGCTTTGCGGATCATGCCCTCAATAAGAGCGATGCCAGAGAAAAACATGGTACTTGGTTCGAGTCCAAGTCGCGGAATTTTTCCTTCCCTTTTCTACTTTGTAATTGTGACATGTTTGAAGAGTTTCTTCAGATTGATTATTATCTTCTCTGTGAACGTTAACGATGTCTAAGAATTGAAACTGGAAATTTAATTGGATACGCCCAATCCATCTTTCGTTAGGCAGAGTATACTTTTCGTCACGTATTCTAGGGAATCTAAGGAAAAGGTTTATTATTTCTCAATTGTCATTTGGCAACTCAAAATTGGTTTTTAACTGAATTTTCAATAGAATTATCGCTATTACGACTATGCAAAACGAACCACTTCAGGAAACAATTAGCGCTTCTCCTCATCTACGTAACCAATTTCCATTTATTTATTTACGTATTTATTTATTTTTTTATATTAAAAAAGCATCACAACACAATATCAAATTTATTTATTTTTATTTTGCTTTTTAAATTTATTTTGTTATTCTTAGTGTAATTTAATACGCGATTCTTCTTGACTTCTAATTGGCTGTCACCATTTAAAATTTTTAAATTTTTTAAATTTTCTTTGTGTAACCTACTCCCATGCTGAGAAAGGCTGAAATGTAAATTCTACATTCAAGGAATGATTAAATGAATTATTGAGGATTTATGTTGGGTTTTTGTTATCCTGGCTTTTACTTCAAGCAATTTTAAAAAAACTTCTTAGTAACTATTAGTCATTCTTAATTCTTAAGTACTTAATTAAGTATAAATTAACATAAGTAATTGAAAAACTCATAAATTGGCGATAATGATTCACTTATGTCTGATTTGGATAATTAAACAAGGTTTCTCTGATGTTGTAAATTGTATCATTCTAACTATTCAAGGCATTAAAATGAAATCTCAGCTCACAGGAGGTAGAGATAACGATATCTGCAAGTCGGTCTTCTAAGTTTAGTATTTATTGGCTAGTTTTCTTCGGTTTTCATATACTAAGCCGGATGCTGTTCATTTACAATCGCACGAAAAAGTCTCTCATGTCGCCAATTTCGAATTTAAAATTATTAAACCCAAGAACAGCCCTAATGGTCCTAGAAGCGATCTAGCCGTTCTAAAAGGATCTTCGTTGTACACGCTCATATGAACATAGCATATTTCAAGGTTGACACCACTTTTGTCCTAAGAACAATTGTCAAAAACTTTCCTAATTAAAATTTTAGAAGCCTCTCTTCCCTATAAAATATAGATAGTCTCCTTGGAAGTCCATGCAAAGATCCTAGCGGTCTTGTCATTGCCGGAATGCCATCTGAAAATCCTCCTTTTTTATGAGATTCCTGCACACTTGTCTTATTCCATTGAATCTTCCCTATGGTGGCAATCTCTGCCTTTTCATTTTAATTTTAAACCCAAGGAAAAGGGAAAAGTCGCAGAAGGACAAGTCAGGAGAATAGGGAGGGTGCACACGCACAGAATTTTAATTTCTCATTCATTTTCGGCAGCGTGACAGCGTTGCAACTTGCCACAAATAAAACAGTGCTATGCCGTACTACATGAACTCACACAGGCTTCGCTCAGCATGCAGACCCTTTAAGCAGTCATGTAGCCCCATTTAGCGGCACAATCCTATACTGTTCTCTAATCCCACTCAAAAGCCCGAGATCGGAAATTTTTGATAGCACCTCGTACAATCTCTAGAAATTTATGAGACTCAAGCTGGGATGAGAAATTTCTAACACCATCGTCTTTTTATCATTCGAATTCATCCTACGAGTCGTAACTCACTCTCTTAAGCGGTATGTATCCTCCTTCATGTCTTTTCTAGCGACTAAGTGCTCATCAATATGTTGTCATCAATAAACGACATTAAAGTGAAGCGATAAGGTATAAAAAAAAATGTTCATACAAAACTAGCTAGCATACGGCTAATATATAAACCTGATTTATGGAGCTGCATATATGAATGTACACTTCGATACATCTATTTAAAAATTTAAAGGTTATAAAATTTAACGGGCTCGTATACATTTAGAGAAGTAACGGGAGCATGCTATTTCAGAATAATCAAACCTTTAAAATTAATTGTACTCATTCTTGAGCAATTTGTCTATTACGAGTAAGTCACTAAATGGCAAATGCAAAATTGACAGAGGAAAAACTCTAGCGATAATTTTCGGCAAGATGAGCACCGAAATAATCTAATCTACCATAGTAACATCGGCCTCGGAATCTGACGGGTAAGGATGTTGTCTTTCCGTTACAATATAGGTTCAAATTCCGTTTAATATTGATGAAAGCAATAACTGGAATACAGGGTTCTTTCGCTGATATCAATCTTCGATTAAGCTGCACAAAAATCAATTAATTCCGTCTATCTCGAAAGCGCGCATAAAAGGATTCAAGAAAAGAGCTTGAAAAACTATGGGTTCGCGAAATATGAGTAAGTAATGTCCTCAGATAAGAATACACAATTAAAATACGGAGTTTTAATGACTTTTGCGCAAACGGACAATACTCTTTAAAAGAAAATTAAAAGAAAGAAAAATGAACTCCTAAAAGGACAGGCAGGACAAAATAAACAAAAAACGTAAATAAAACAAAACTTGCAACCGTCATTTGCAAGAGGAGGAGACGAGACTGATGGGCAAAAGGTAGTAAGGGGATGTAGGGGAGGGTCGGTGTAAATGTGTTCTAATTACGTCAGTCTTTAGACAAATAGTGGGGAAGAGTCGCCGCGGCGAATGGACACTGGGTTAATATGAGCAGCACGGCAGGAAAGCGATGGCGGTGGTGGTGGTGGCGGTTAGGAGGAGGAGGGAGGGTAAGGAAAGTGGAGGAATCGCGATGAAGAAGGGGACATTCATAGCGTGAGGACGAACACAACGATAAAAATGCTGGTCCGTTAGGCCTCTGGCGACAAAATTGTAATCAACACGAAGCCTACCCCTCTCGTTTCAGAATGCCCCTTGCCTTTTTCCATTTCTTGTCGTCTCCGCTCTCGCTCTCTCTTTTCCTTTCTTCCTCGGGTGCCCAATTTCTTCCCCTTGCCTCGAGCCTCTCTATAACACGAGCCGTGCTTATTAATTAGGGTTTCACAGACAACAGTCGCTCGCGTGGACACCGATATACCAGCAACGACGATGACGCCGCCCCCCCCCTCGACCGCGTCCGCACAAGGCTCCCGCGAGTCCGTCCGTCTGAAAAATACTTCCCCCAAGGGAGATGGCTTCTAATCCGCCGGGACCATCCATCCGCACACACACATAGAAGCAGACGCGCGCACACACAGAACAGATGAGTTGAGTGGGTGGCTGGGTTTTAATTTTGGTAGAAAAGAAGCGAAAGAGAGCGGCACAAGTTGACCACCATTAAGAGCAGTTAGTAACCGTTTCCAAACGGAGTCTGCCCGCATCTTTTGTCCGCTATGGAAAACGACTCACCGTGGGCCGATTGCATTCAAACACACCCGGGCGATGATTACATCTCATTTTCCACTCTCCTATTTAACATAATAACCGAGTGTGAGAGGAAAAGGGAAAAACTGCATACATAAACGACACTCATACTTCGTACACTATATTAGTTTCAAACAAAGGAAAAAAATTCTTTTTTTTTATTTTAAATAAACGTGACAGCATTTTTCCTCTTGGTAAAAGTTTCTTTAAACTGAGACGTAGCTTCGCCATTTTGCGATAAAACTTACGCATCGCCTGGGATAAGCGATTTTCAGTTTCGTTAAATGATTTTTTGGGGATGTTTGAATGTCATCGATATATATATTATGTTTCTTTTTGCTATCTCTATTAGTGATCGTACATGTATGTCTGACTGCCAAGATTTTTATTTAATTTACTGCTCTTTGTAAAAGGTTTAAAAAGTAAAATTAAACCCATCTCGGGGAAAAAAAATACAATTTCGCCGATTCCCGAACTGTAAGCACCTAATACAAAAAAAAGATACCTGTATCGTCCTACTGGTAATTTTAGTGGAATTCCGGTTGAAATACTGTATATACTAACATTCTACGGTTTTATGAGAACATTGAGAATTTTATATTTTTTTGTTGATTTTGAATAAAAATAAACGTATTTGAATATTCTATTACTGTGTCCCCTCCTCCAATTACGCATTCTTCGGCGAATAAATAAATGAAGCTCCAAATCAAGTGTTCCACACACACACACACACACACACACACACACACACACACACACACAC